>VSDK01027300.1:384478-421164 GCA_009767595.1 Symbiodinium kawagutii | reverse complement strand
CCCCAACGCTAAAAACAAATAAAACAAATTGCTTAAACAGCAGCCAGGTATTGTGCAATGCATTTTAAGTGCCATAAAGGGCCAATGGTATGGATCATGATGACATCATGGCATCACGGCGTTTTCAATGGTGAATATAGTTTATAAGTGGTATGGTCAATGGATGTCAATGGTGCTTCATAGAGCTTCACAGTGCCTGCCTGGCAGCAACCGGTAATGGAACAGCAGCACACCAATTCAGATGGTATGAAGCATCGTCGCCCAGTCTGCCGCATCTTTTTTGATCCCAAGTGGACGACGAAACAGAAGTTTTTGTAGGTCTTTGTGATAGGATTGAGTGACAGGAAAACAACCAGGAAATTGTTGGTGATAGCAGTGATACGTACTATATGAGACCATCATTTTCCAATGGTTTCCTGGTGTTTTTCCTGTAAACCAATCGGTTGACTTTGGGCCCTGTGTGCATGCCGCCAGCTGGGAATTCAAAGTAACAACGGTAGCATGGAGAAACTTCAGGACCAATGTGGGTCATGTGGTAGCGGGTAGCGGGTAGCGGGTAGCGGGTCGGTACCCCATGAGGAAATGCTGTGTCCACTTGGGAAGTTTAGCATCCATGTGGTGGGAGCTTCAAGAGATCTCCAGTGAATCCGTTGGGGACAAATCCCTAGACACGAACGTGGGCTAAGATTCCAAACACTCGCTGCAGCGAGGGGAGCTGGGTGAAGTTTGGTATGCTTAGCACAGTGGTTGTAATCTGGTTTGTGGTTTCACCCCCTATGAAAAATATTAGTCAACCAAACAATTGTTGATGATTACTAGGGAAAATAAAAAATGTTTAGAAACACCAACCAGTAATGCATATAAATTATAATGATTAGGAAAGTTAGTTCCACTACTTGTGATAGCCCATTGTCCGTGGTTCATAACGACACTGATGCCGCATTACTCCCAGCTGCCGAATTACACGCGGCGCATGGCGCCATCGTGTGCCACATCATCACCGTGCATTGAAAACGCCAGGAGGGGCATGGAGATTGGAGGCAACGTGTGGAAGGGGGCATCAACATGAAGTGATTGCCCCATAGACCTGGTTCGTGGGGACGCGCAACCCCGGTCCTTAAAACAATTCGCTAGGCAAGTAGAAGCCATCATCCTCATCACTTTGGTTGAAAGTACAAAGTCATCTTGAACCCACCAACCAGAAAGGGATGGTTTGGGCAAACCACGACTGTCATCGTCCCATACAAAATGATCAATCCTTCTTCCCCCTTCGGCTTGGGTTTGCTTGGTCAAACCTGGCCCTCCGAATGCAGGTACTGCCAGGTGCTGCGAACCTTTCTCCCCACAACGTGCTCGCCAGGATGGCCATTTCCTGGCACGTTCAATACGGGTAGTTTCAATCCATAGCCATTCGTCATAGTTGTATACCCTGGGATTCCAACAAACATGAGTGGTTTTTTGATGTTTTTTAACCTAACAGGGCCTAACAACTTACAACCTTTGTTTCACCAAGGGCTTGAACCTACCGAAGAGGATCAACCGTTGATTTTTCGTGGTGGAATCTATTGGATGCAGGGCTCCAACAAATGGTCCCAATAACTGGCCTCTGGCTACCACCAGTAAGGGACCAACTGCTTACCTCACTTACTTGGCCGCAGCCTGGGGACAGGGCTCACCGACTGCGTCAACTTGCTACTGCCACTGGCACTTTTACCTTGCAAGAATCCACCATCTGCATAAATGATTTACACATCTATAGTCTAGTAACATCTACATGATAATGGTAGTGGTTATCAGCCATGTTCAACTAGTGATCAACTACTAGTGTCAACAAATGTGCGACTTTCTAAACTCTGGTTCGAAATCAATGCCATGGACAAATTTGGGAAGGTCCCATCGCTTACCACAGTTTTAGCACATTTCATCGATATGATTTTCTGGGGGGTATCGCTTGCGAGTAAAACCCTCCAAGTACCTTTAACAATACAAGAGATTACAAAAGGGGTATCGCTATTTGGGAAGGTCCCATCGCTTACCTCATGTTTTCAAGATTTCTTGCAAGCCATGGCAGCCGAATACTACTTTTAAATTACCGGAGTTTTGACGGTTGCTCAAATGTCTCGCTGATGATGTTCATCTGCTTTCCAGCGACTAGTGACCTCTCGGGGTCATCCAGGGCGCACTGGTGATGATTCAGGTGGAACGTCCCAGCGGACTTCTTCACCCGTTTTCTGGGTATGGCGTGCCCGCGGAACGATCGGATCGGTAAAGCTCAAGCTTTTCGGCCAAAAGCAGAGCATCAAGGGATGAAGTCCCTGAAAGTTGAAGCCTCCGTTGATGTGGGACTGGATATGTTCGGATGTTGGATTCTTGTGATTTAAGATGCTCCACCTAGTTGCAAGGCAAGTGAGCCATGAAATGTGATCTTTGCCCATTGTACTGCTTGGCTATCCGCTTGGTGGGTTGTTCCCTTTGGCGGGTTTGGAAGTTCTATAGCTCCAGATAGCACTCAAACCAGGGAGGGCATTTTCAGCTGAAGTGACTTCAAATCGATGGATGTAGACATTGCCCTGACCCAGCAAACACAAGCCACACAGCAGAGGCTCCAACTCTGTCCTACCAGCTGAATCATTGGGGCAGTCATCATGGCCGCCCGTGCCGAAGATAATCAGACACCAGGCAAGACAGAAAACACACTGTAAACGATAGATTGACATCAACAAGAATAGAGCTCCAATGCACCTAGGTGTAATTTGCATTTTTTTTGCGAGGATTTCTTACGTTACATTGTTTGTCACGTCTATACAAGATGCTGTTGCGTGGACTTCGGAAACTTCCTCTTGAGATGATTCACAGTTTGACCCCCAAAATTACCATTACTTTTGACCACCATTTGACATCTTTGTGTATCACAATTTCATCCAGCAAACACATGTGGTTGTAGATATCTGATATCTGGCTGAATGAGATTTTCTGCTGACCTGAAACAAACTCTTCTCACTCTTTTGGTTGTTCACTGTACATTGCACATTGACGCTGTTCCGACTTGCAACCATTGAAACAAGAATATGCACCTGTCAACATATCAATGTATTGCATGTATATGTGCACATGGATAGGAAATGACATCAATATGTGTATCTTCGTCCGTATGTTGCTGCAACTGGGGAAACTTGGATGTCCCCAAGATTGGTGGATGAAAGGTCGTTCATGATTGTTAGCGCTTGTTAACGATTGATTGTCAATCGCCACATATAGGAACCGAGGACAAGCTGGATGAATATCATCCCAAATAAAGTAATGCATCTCAAAATATCCCAAACAAAGGCGAGGTCAAACATCTCAATAGCTGCTAGGATCAGGTAACTAATCTGCTGTGAACAGCTAGGGCTAGTGATCGACAGCATGGATTCATCGTGCTGATCCACAAACTGCAATGGACTGCCGCGCCGTGCACCGCAGTTTTGTTAAGCCTCGGCCGGGCCAGTGCAAAGGAGAAGTTGAAATGGGACCGAGTGCGCTGAATATTTTGTCGGCGTATGGACGCATTTCTCGACCTATACTAAATTGTATGTAATATAAATGATTTAGGTATATGTAAAGATAAATGCAAACATATGATCTATAAAAATATGCATATATATATATATATCTGAAATTAATAAACGTATTATATATTTATATATATATATTTAAAAATGAAAAAGTATATTATATAGATTATATTATACATATGTGTGTGTGTTTCTACAGTCACTTTATGTCACTTTCAATCACTTTCAGTATCCTCAACTGATCCATGGCAAGTCCTGGACTCGGCATTTGGCACCATCAAGATATACCAAACCAGGGGGGTCACCTGCCGCCGCTACAGGGCGCCTGCAAATCAATGATCAACAAGACCCTGCACCGGCACCTCCAAAATGTTCCCGCAAGTTCAAAGGCATTCATAATGTGATTGAAATCAATAGGATGTAAGTATTTATCATTGGGGTTAATATCAACCAAGTTCAGTTTGGGCCCTCCGAATGCTTCTGATGCCGAAGTATTCAGAAGGCAATTGTGAATATGGATATGGGTGTTTCTCCAAGTAGTGGTACCCCCAAATCATCCAGTTGATTAACCATTTATTATCAACCGACCATTTGGGTGTTTCCAATTTTCAAAAACATTCAACAATCGGAGTGATTAAACCATTATCATTGGTTGGTGTCCCCTATGACCACTAAAATCTTCTAGTTATCCCTATCTTTAGAAATCCCAGATATGAAACTAATGCCATGTGCTGATCTGCCACGACGGCGGGGCCCTCCTTGTTAGTCGCTGAAGTCCTCGCTCAGTGGATATCTAGAGGGCTCCTTGGCTCTCTCCTAACCGCCAATATACATGACAAGGATTGGGTTGTGACCCCATTGCCCCAGGTGTATAAATGTATATATATATATATATGTATGTAAATATATATATATATGTGTGTATATGTGTACATATGTTAGACATAATAACTCATGATCATAATTACTCATACTCAATCATAATGATTGAAAACAATAATAATGAAACTAGCAATGATAAAAAAAATGTCGCCCATTGACCATTCTTGGCTGGCTAAACAGGCTCTCAGTTCAGCGTCAACCAGCCCTATAGTCAGGTCAAAATGATGTCCTGGTACGCCTGACTGTTCACATCCCCCGACCCAACTAGTCGAATTGTTGGGATGGGTTCACTACTACCCACTTGTTGCGTGGTAATGGCCAATAGCCACTAGCCATGTATGAATAGGGTCATATTCAGCTTCACAAGATCAAGCTGATGAGACAAGAAAAAACCAGCCGAAGATGATGGCGGCCATGAAATCTGTTGGTTTAGCTTCAGGTAAACCATTACAATTCGGAGGTCGCAACTAGCCTGAGTTTGTTTAACAAACAGCTTGATGGGGGTTGAACCACGACACTTTTTTGTGCGTGCCTTTTACTAGGGAGGCTGCAGCTCAACCCACATCACACTGTTACAAACGCTAGCCCAGAGTCCCAACATGCCCCAACAATACCAAGGCTGGACATCTCACATTGTTGAACATCATGAACCTCGACTCATCAGCAAGTACACCATGGTGGTTACCATCATCAACCATCAGTGTTGCTGCGATAGACATTTTCTCCCAAACTCTAGTTGGTTCTATCAGTCTTTACACCATCAGTTGGGTGTTTCTGCAAATAGGGAACCCCCAAGTTATGGTTGGTTTATTGCTGTAAATGATTGATATTGGATGATAACTGAGGGGGTCCCTTACGGCTTGAGAAATCACCAGTTCATCAACAAATAGGTATGGGTCGAAACCCTTAATCCCCCTGGTTCCCCCATTATGAACCATTGTTTTCCCTATGGTTGTTGGTGATTATTCTCCATGGACGTTGGTTGATTAACTGCTTGACCCACAACCATATATAGCTGGTATACCCCCTACTATTGTTACTTATTATACCCTGTTATCAACCATTAACCAGCTAGTTAACCATTGTTGTTGGTTGATTCACTGCTTGACCCATAGCCATATAGGTGATATATATATATATATTCCCTATAGTTGTTAGTTATCATCCCCTATGATTATATAACCATTATAGGGGTTGGTTAACCATTGATCATCTATTATGAACCACTAGCCAAATACTCCTCAAGCTTCCAACGACAGATCCGTCCCCACCTGTGAGCTCTGAGCATCAAACGCCACAAGGAGATCTGGTCAAGCTTGGCCTAGGCAAATCACAACCATACGAATCAAACAACAATGGTTACCAGTGATGGTTTATAATGGTGGCAAAATAATGTTGATGATTGCTGATGATTGGTTACCCAATGGTTGCTGATTGGTTTACCAATGGTAAATAGTATGTATTTCAAACAATGATGATGAATATACCTGTAACAATTGGTTACCAATGGTTAATTATTCTTTCTTACACAATGATGATAATGTACCCGTAACAATGGTAACAATGATATTAATATACCCTTAAATGATGTTATATCATTGATTATACCCTCAAAGGCTAATGCATGACCATCAATGGCTAATCATTGGTAGTTCTTAATTGCATATTGCTGTATGAAATTGGTAGTTACCGATGGTGAATTTTGACGGGTTAATCATGGTAATTTTCAACAGATTCAATGGCCTGAACGGTTCAGTGTTCAACCACGAAAGAATTGGCATGAATTGAAATGAATTGGTCCATGCGTAAGTTAACAATCATAGCAAATCAGCATTAGATAACCAGCTAGGCTTCACCACTAATTGTGGCTTATTCAGCAGCTAGTATACCATTAGTTATGGTTGATTAGGATAGGACTGGGTGATGGTCGCTCGTGCTGCAGGTCTTAGTGAGTCGCGATGGTGCTTACAGCGTGGGGATCCGATACACAACGAAACACCAAGGCTCAGTCCCATGTAGCGCCGAAACAAGTCGAGCCGCAGCAATACAACGGATATTCGCATATATCCGTAGATATGTAAATACCACGAATGTATGATATATAGTAGTAAGTACTATTGAGTAAACATGTGTGTATATACATTGATATAGATATATATATATATATATATATATATATATATATATATATATATATATATATATATATATATATATATATATATATATATATATATATATATATATATATATATATATATATATATATATATATATGTAGTCTGGTATCGTGACCTTATAAATTGGCTACCTTATAAATTGGCTAGGAAATGACTACAGTATAACGATAGACTGTGGCATTGCCGCATGGCAAGAAAAATCACCCCAATTGAAGATCAATTATCCAAAATTTGGGATAGCCATTATCCGTTGCGATGGTAGAAGGGCAAAATCATTGTCCAACATACATCCGGTGTCAAGCATATGCACTGGACTGGTCTATTTTCACTTGCGAGATTGTAATTTCAGAAAACCTTCAATTTGACCCCAACCAAAAAACCTCTTCAGAAACCCGTAAATACGCAATCCCAATACTGGGCAAGGGGTTTGAGGGAAGGTTTGACGCAGCCACGAAGGTAAGAAACACATGCTCTGCCACTGGACCATTGACACTTCACGGCTTTGCAGCTTCAAACTCTTCATTCCTACCCCTGCCACCAAAAGGAGAATATCTGGATTTCTGGTTGGTGGGTGAACCACCCCATCATGAAAAAAAAGCGCAAGTCAACCAACCATTGGTTATCAATTACATTTGGGTAAACATGTTTAAAACCACCAGCCAGTAGTTGTTTAACCATTCTTGTTGGTTATCATCCCGTATTATTGAGTATTCTTCGCCATTATAAACCCACCAACCAGGTTTACTACGTTGTGATCAGCGGTCAGTCACCAATTTCGTTCCGCGTCTTCTCAGAGAGGAGTGGCTTCTCTTTGGAGGCTGGGATTAGACCTATATAGCTCCTATGAACCTCATTTTCCCACCATAATCCTCTCATCCTAAGCTCCCTATCCGCTCATCAGCTCACCCATCTGCCCCCCTCCCGGTGGCCATGCCCGGGCAATCCGACGACCAGTACGTGGACGACTTGGCCCGTGCGCTGGAACTGGGGCCCGCCGTGGGCTCGTTCCGTGGCTCGGTCGCCAAAGGCCTGGCGACTCGACCCCTCGCCATGACGGGGAAGCTGCAACGGTTACCCCACCACTATTGCAAGTCATTATAATGGTGGTGGTAGTTTATAGGGGAACCTACTATTAGTCATTATCCCCTATAACCAACCAGTGTTGACTATAACCATGAATAGTGGTTGATAATAGGGGATGATGACCAACAAACTTCTGAAGAACTACGAAACAGGTTGGTCGGTTTATAGTCATGGTTTACAATGGTTGTTTATAAGGGAATAATAACTAATAGTAGAGGATATGCAAACTAAAATGGTGGGTTTGTTAGTAATAAATGGTTCAAAAAGGATGATGACTGGGGTACCCCGTCATGACTTGAGAAACCACAGTATGGAAAAAATATGGTAAAACAATCATGTGGCAACTGCTATCCATTTTGCTTCCAATCTGCCATCCTGAATCATTCGCGGCCATGATTGATGACAGTAGGCCATTGACTCATTAGTCGTTGGCTATCACCAACTCAACTTTGTGGTGTATCTTTCCAACGATTCAAATGATTATTGGAGATAGTTGGTCATTTCTGAACCTCCTTATGTCACATTAGCACGGGGTGTTCCCAAGTAATGAACCAAGGAGGCTCGGCACTTTTCAGAGATTCATGGCATCGGCTTCTGGCATTGTCGCTGGAGTTGCCGTTTTTGGCCCATACTTGAATGTAAACCCATGATTGCACTCCGATAAATTAACCTGGAAACGAAAAAAATCCCTATTTAGCCTATTTATATCTATCTTTAAAATTGGTGATTCTTAGCTTCCAGCTTAGTTTGCCAGAGCGGAAGCCCACACATTCATATGTACCCAACAAGCAAATCATCGACATCTGGGGACATTATTGTCAGATTGTCCTTGCAAGGCTTTGGGACTGAGAGTAGCCCCGTGACTTTGCTGTTGGCATCAAATATACCAGATATACCAAGCATCAGGAACTGCAGTGTGGATGAATCATCTTGGTGGCTGATAGATCCCCTACTCAAAGTTTGATGACTCTAGTGCACATGCAGTATTTCAATCTCATCAAAAAAACACAACAAAAAGCCAAGTTCATATCTGTAATCCACCCAGTAAGCAGTATATGGCTATAGGTCAAAACCCCTTACCCCTGGTTCCCCTGCTATTAACCATTGTTTTCCCAACATAGTTTTGTTGGTTATTAACCCAAATTAGTTGGTTGGTTAACTGCTTGACCCAGCTCGCCATATGGAAACCTTCGCAGCTCGATCCCTGGTTTCACCACCAGCTGCGCTGCGCAAGCGCACTCCGCCCAGGCACCGATGCGGACCGCCGTGCTCGAGCCGCTCGAGCCGTTCATCGTGGCGCCGGCCCGTCCGTCGCTCGGAGCGCTCGTGGCGCGACCGGCGCTCGGACCAGCGCCTGCACCGTGCGACCCGTGGGGACCGGGGTGAAATGATGGGTGAAGTGGTGGGTGAAGTGGTGGTTTAATGGTGGTTTAATGGTGGTTTAATGGTGGTTGAACTGATGGGTGGTTGATGATGGTTGAACTGATGGGTGAACTGATGATGATGGTAGTTAATGATAGTTAGTGATGATTGATGATGCTTAATGGTGGCGAATGATGGTTGATGGTGGTTGATGATGGCTGATGATGGGAGGAATGTTGATGATGTTTCAGTTCATGAATAGTTGACTAATGGTTGGGGATTTGTTTGAGTACTGGTTGATGAATGCCGATGGTTAATGAATAACCATGAAGGTCCCTTGTATTCTATTTCCTAAGTTCCTAGACACTAATGTTGACCCAGGATTAATAAACCCCTGGTCGATTAAGTGTAGGGGTTACCATCTTAAAGGGAAACCAAGGCTTTTCGGGGATACCCCCTATTAATCAATCAGGGGTTTATGAATCCTGGGTTAACACTGCTATTGTTGAAAATGTGGCCCCACAACTATGCAAACGATAAACCATATTCCAAGAGACGTTTCCCAACGGAAAACCCAGAAGACTTCAGCTTAAGGTCAGCACGATTCTACATCGAAGGAAGTAACATAAATGGTCAAACACAAATCCGATATAACCCCAGGTGACACATATCTATGATTAGTACACAATGATTGCATATAAGTTTGTAACCTGTAGTATGATAGATGTGTAAAACCCTGGCTACAACTCCAGGTATTCCAGGAATTCGGCGCTGAGCGGCGCTTGTTGTGCCGAACGCTTCGCCACCAAGTGGGCATCACCGAAGGTATAGTGTAGTGCCCACTGCTCAACCGGAACGATTTCATCCCAGCTACAAGCGCTGCCATTCGAGCGGAGATAAGGCAGGGCTGCCCAACCATGACCATCAACCAAGAATGACAACCGATTCCATGGTTCCAGGCCATTTTTTTTGTTGGTCAAGTGGCTGGTTAACATGGCTAATCACTGATGGAATGACCCTTCCCTCCAAAAAAGTCAAATTCTGTTTCTGTAAACCCTGTTGCTAAGTTTTTCTACTGCTGGTATTTTTGTGTTCCCCTATGCTTCCAGTTACCATGAAATAGTAGGTAGCCAGTTAGTAGCCACTTGGTTTCTACCACTGTTATTGGTTCTCTATTCTAAAGGTGACTGGAAGGGTAGGGTTCCTTGGTGGCTGTTAGATCCCTTGCTACAAGTCTAACTTTTAGTGGCTATATGGTAAATCAATCATATCCCAAAAAAGCTAAAATCCTAAGTTCATAGCTGTAACCCACCCAGGTTCCTTCTCCATCAACAACTTAGCAACTGAGAGGGAGCCCATGGCGGCATCAACTCATGGAAGCGATTGGAGACTCCGCTGATGTGCGAACGCTGTCGCTGAGTGGTTCAAACTCGAACGGCCTGGTCGTCAATGCGTATAGAAGTACTTTCACATTGTATACGTATATATATATATATATTTATATTTATATTTAAATACAATATACATATGATATGATATGATATGTAAATATAAATGATATGATATGAAATGAAATGATATAATATGACATAATATGATATGACATGATATGACGTGATATGATTGTAAAGAATTGGTAATATACTACTATAAGCTAAAGTGCCTTCTGATTCACAAAGTAAAATGACTGGCAACAGCGATGATTGAATCTCCATTTGATCCGCTTCAGGGTATCTGTTTGCATTGGACGACTGATTCAATTCAACAGGCAATGCAAACCTATATACAAAGCAGCAGCGTATGTACAAAAAATGTCAGACGTGGATCCAACTATATAAATAAGCCGTAGCTACAATACGCAGGAGCAGCGTTTGTACAAAAAATGTCAGGCGTGGATCCAACTAAACAAGCCATAGCTATGCAATACGCAGGCTTCAGGATGCCTCCAGCTAATTTTTGGTGGGATGTTCACCTCCCAAGGCCATATACCGTATGATTAATTGTGTATCCATGGTTCATCTAATTTCACTCGGTTGATGGGACAATCTCAAGAAATGACATATTGATGGTGATCATGAAGGTCTCCATGGCGATGAATCATGAAGAAATTAGGGTGTTTCTACAATGTTTGATAGAAGTAGTGGTGGATCACCATTAGTAGTTGATCATCATTCGTTTGGCAAGTAGCAAGGTTAACATCATTAACCAAGATCTCATCATTTGTTCTTTACTCAGCTGTTCCTTCTGAAATGTCGCCGCTCACTGCTAGCTGGTCATGCTGATTGGTTCCAGCACCTCAGACAAGACAAACTGCCCATCAGGGGGATGATCTTCATCGTGAAATCGATGATCTCGCATCTTTCTGGCCAACAACTTACTGGTATCCGCAGGCTTAGAATGGGGATGATCCTGCAAATATGTATTGAATGATCAAATGAACCTGCAACTATTCGATTCAACACCGTCTGGAATCCTTGCAGCTGGCGGGAGCTGACTCCCTCCTCATGGCTGGCTGCCCCCAACTGGCAAGAGCCGACGTGGAAAAGCCTGTGGGATCTGTGGTTGGCATCTCTTGAGCGCCACTCTCAGTGAGATTGCGAGGCAAATGACCATTCTGCACCACTATCCACCACTGCTAATGATGATCAACCATGGGTGATGCCCTCCACTTGTGGAAGTTGGTGAAGATGACAGCTGGCGAATCTTGACCAATCTCAACCATGGGTTTGTGATGAATCATTTGGCTGACTGGTGCACTGATCGTGCACTAATGGTTCACCGCTACTGCTTACCACTATGAATGAATGCCACAGATTATGAACCATCATGAACCAGTGAACCATTCAGCAATCAGCCTATTGAGCACTACTGGTTGGTGGTGACCCATCCCAAACAAACTAGTTAGTAACAACCCACCATCCGAAATACTAGTGAAAATAACAAATGTTCAAAACCACCAACTGCTAGTTGCTTAACTATTATTGTCACTTATTCTCTCCTATATGATTAACCATTATTAATGGTTATGTGACCCCTAAGCCGGATTGTTGTAACAAATCAAAGTGTCCCCAATCACATCGTTACAATTGAAGTTGTCCAGGATGGCAAGCAACATGGCAGCTAATGGTCGTGGCACCAACGTGGCCGGCATGTTGAGGAAGACGTAGTTCATAGCGCTACATCTACTACACCTCGTGTTTTCTCAAGCCATGGGGAACTCACACAATGATTGGTTTGTCACTATATTTTTTTCTACTGGCTGAGTTTGGGGGACCCCTATTTTGAGAAACCACCATAGGTCGCATAGATGTAGTGTAACTATAGCCAATCTTTAGATAGAATGCAACAGATTCCCAATGAGTTGTTTCTTGCCATAACCAATCTTTGAACGCTTGAGACCTTCAGTTGCTAAGGTTTTTGTTGCACTATGATCTTTCAAATTGTGACACTGTACGGTCGCCATTACATGTAATCACCATGATTCACCATCATTTATGGCGACTATATGTTTGTCGCTTATTTTCTCTTATCATTAACCAGTCTTAACGGTTGCAACCCCCACAAAAAAACAAATGCATGGCTATAACCCCTCTAAACCCGCATTCTTGTTGCTCATTCTCCCCTCCAATTCCCCAATCTTAGCGCGGTATTCATCACTGCTCATCCACCCGGCGCCGTGCTTCGCCCAAGGCGCCAGAACCAACGGCTTCGTACTGTCGGTCTGCACAAATCCCAAGCCTCGAAGTCTCCTGCGGGGCGCCAAGTCTGGGTTCCATGGTGGCTATCGCCATCCAACAGCCAGTAGGAACACCACAACAGGTGGCGCCTGGGGGTTACGCCATGGCGACTTGGAGATCAGTGCTGTTATAACGTAACTTGATTACAGTTGTGACTGTAATTTTCTATAACCTCTACAAAAACGCATGGTTGTAGTCAGTATCAACGGATTAGAAATTAGAACCCCTGTAAATCTTGCAGTTGAACCATTAACAACCATTTATTGTGGTCATTCTACACCATCACCGGTAAAATAGTATAAGTTGTGGTTTATCCCATACTCTTTGGGGTTTGAACTTTTGAACCATTTCTGTTTGCCCAGCTGACCAAAGGATCCTTGAAAACGCTCAGCGCGCAGCTTCATTCTCCCCATTTTCACCCGCCAGCCCGGCTGGGTGTCCATGGTGGTACCCCTCAAACATCCAATAATCATCATTATTAGGTGGGGAAACGGTTCGGTACCATCACTGACAAGTGACAATCCTTCAGTACATCCCCAGTTTACGTTGATAATTGCCTGTTGTCGTAGGGAAACTGAAACAGTTTTGGGGCTACACTCCACTTATGGACGAAACCATATGGTAACGAAACTCCTCGTTGTTTCGATCTTCACCTACCCATTTTTTTGGATGGTTATGACCCATGCCCATGTGATATCCTGTGATCTTCACGGTCTGGGCCCGGGCACCTTGGACATATTTTCATAGACCAATCACGATGTATCCATTGAAAGCACTTGGGAACGCAAGTTGTACGTGTTCAGAAGCCAGGCACGCGCCTGGCGTATGGGCAACTTATCAAACTGCTTTCAACTCACTTTGGTATAGATGTTGAGTTTCGCAGGGTGGGGTCTCCCACTTGAGCCACAGGTCCACGTCTTGACACATCCGGATGTGTGTAAATCATCACCGAGTTTCATAGGATCAAGCATGGTCACCTGCTGATGCATGGGTAGTGCCTCAGAAAATCAAGGGAACAACTGGCTACGGGTCAAGCAGTTAATCAACCAATTTCATGGTGGATACTAAGCAACCAAACTATAATGAAAACGAGCTGGTTAATGATGGGTTTTGACCCACAGCCAACTATTCGAGGAACAGGCCTTTGCAACACTGATGGTGAATCGGCAGCTCTTGATGATTAAACTGCTGCTAGTGTATCAAGAACTGGATCTGCACCCCTGACCGCCCAGCCATTGGTAGCCCCCCGGCAGTCCGGAAGGTCTGAGCTTCATCGAAGATATTCTTCCAGCGGTGGTTGTATAAGGGTCTGGGCAAATCTGAGCGCAGCAGCTTGATCAAGTGCCAAGTCTTGAGATGTTCATCCAGAGTCATGATGACAACCAAGCAAAGCAATGATATCATGTATATATATATATGATGCTTTTTCAAAATTGGGGATCCTCCAAATCATCCAATGTTAGTTCATGTTTAAACATTTTTAGTAATAAACCATCCATTTTGGGCGTCCCCTATTTCGGGAACCACGACACAAACATGATCTAGGTGTACTCCAGATTGCTGTCCCGCATTTTCAAAAGCACAAAGACCAGAAAGGTCCTGGGTGACACCAGTGCCGCTGACCCTTCAAACAACGTCCTTGTTTCATTGGGTCTCCAGACTCCAGTGGCTACCCAACCATGCGGGGTACTTCAGTTGTGGCTCAGTTTTTGTCCGAGAGACGAACATAGTAGGTGACTTCCCCAGTGGTGTTTGGCAGGTTGTTGGTGAGCACCCACAACGTCTCCTCGAAGAAAAACATTGAGGAAATGCAGCACTTGGACAGCTCAACAATCATAGTGGGCCCATGAGGTGATGACTTGGCTCAGAATGGTGTGACCTTGCGGTGGAGGTCATACATTTGAAAAATACGCGGTGGGGTTGTACTTTGTCCGGTGTTTGGCATCCCTGAGCCCAATTGGCAATATGGCCAAGTCCCCTTGATGCTTGATACCAATGACAAAGTTCAAAAAGCTAAGATCTTATGAGCCATTTTAAAGGGCTAAATCTTCCAAGTCCCCGGTGATGCTTTAACCATCTTGCCAATCGGTCAATCCTCTAAGTCCCTGCTTCGGATGCCGGGTCAAGTTACACGACCAATTGACTCCGCTTCGGACCCAGGTGAATTCCTCTGATTTTCGCAGAGTCTTGGCTGAAAACAAATTATTAATAAAAGTTGTTTGAAAAATGGTTTTGTTAATTAGGGCGATGATGATGATGATGATGATGATGATGATGATGACGACGACGATGATGATGATGATGACGATGATGATGATGACGATGACGATGACGATGACGATGACGATGACGATGACGATGACGATGATGATGATGATGATGATGATGATGATGATGATGATGATGATGATGATGATGATGATGATGATGGTGATGGTGATGATGATGATGATGATGATGATGATGATGATGATGATGATGATGATGATGATGAGGATGACGATGACGACGATGACGATGATGATGACGATGATGATGATGATGATGATGATGGTGATGATGATGATGATGATGATGATGATGATGATGATGATCATGATCATGATCATGATGGTGAGAGGACCATTCTCATTAGTAGCACCTCAGCCGCAACTCAGCGACTGCTGATGATTAAAAAAAAAGCTCGGTGAATGCCGGTGCCTGGGGCACACTGATGATTTGTTGCAGTGAATTACATCGAACCGACAGAGGCGTATTCAAACAGCTGAGTAATTGAGCTGTGTTTTTTTTGGATGTTTCAAAAGCGACACCAAGGCGAAATGCCTACGCGGTGCCTACGCGATGTAGCTTTACTCGGGGTTTTGCCTACGTGGATGGTAGGTGTGAAAAGGTTGCCTACGCAGCGCCTACGCGAGACCAAACAAAGCTCCTTTTTGCAATATATAATATACCATCATGTTGCCTACGCGAGATGCCTACGCGAGTTTGCCTACGCAGAATGCCTACGCAAGCCTACGCGTCTCCTTCTCACCGATGAGAACTGCCTACGCGATCAATTTTTAGTTCCCTTTTTATATGAATTTGAGGCTGTCAAAAAAAACCGTAGCTCAATTGGGGTGGGCTTGACAGAAATTCCGGGGAACGGGGTCCAATTTATATAGAGGTAAACATTAGTATGCATCGATCGTTGATTTATAGAATGTATCAATGTAGTTCACCACTGGTATTTGTGGCGTATATCTAGACATTTATTTGTCTAGGGGGCCGGTATGGTCTAGTGGAAATGACGTCTTCCCTCACGCGTCGGACCTGGGGTTCAATCCCCGGGTGCAACACAAGGCAGACAGGCGGGCATCTACTCCACCCCTGCAGTTAAGGGGATGAGCTAGGGCGCTGCCCGACAAACCTACTACTCCTACTACTACTACTACTACTCCTACTACTACTACTACTACTACTACTGCTACTACTACTACTATTACTACTACTACTACTACTACTACTACTACTACTACTACTACTACTACTACTACTACTACTACTACTACTACTACTGCTACATTTATTTGTCTATATCAACTAGCATTGACACTGAGGATATACCAGCAAAAAAACAGTTTATTATGCAGTCATAGTGGTGTCAAAATCACATACATCGTCTTTAGGGAGATATACCAACGAAATCCACCACTATACAAGCATTGTGGTGTCAAGAGAACATTATCTTTGGGGAGATATGCCAGCAATAGCCATTTTTGATTCCATCACAGGTCTTGTCCATAAATGGTTTTACCCTCCAAGCTGGTTGGTTTCCCTGTTGAAGATCACATATTTCATAGTGGCTATTGCTGGAGGGCTAGTGACTAGTGGGCTAGTAGGTACCACCATTTCTGCACAATGCCACCTTTTCGTGGCTTAGCAGATCAAGCGGGCACAAATTTTGGTGTCCTTGGTTCTTCTGGGCCCGCGGTAGAACACGAACTGATCCTTAGTGTTTGTCTAGGCATGCTTCGGATGACTCAGTGCTTGCGGACCCCCTAGGGCGGAAACCCTCGAATCATTGTATTTTCTTGGGATGGGATCAATTGATCATCCGCCCCCAGTTGCTCAAAGTTCTAACTCATAAGTTGCTCAAATGGAGAATTCTGATTCATAAGCCTTAATCTTGTTTCTCAACATAGAGGTCAGCCACAACTGGATGGGTTACTACCACAAAGGATAAGAATTGGATGATTTGAGGGTAGCCCTGTTTTGAGAAACCACCATCTGGTTGTCCATCGCTATTGGTGAATTGCTTAGATTCACCATCGGCTTATTGAGCAAGTAATCGACCCACTGGTGCAGCCCCTACGGCGACAAGATCGGGAGCTAGGGTTGTGTCACGATGGACCCTGACATACCAACCATGGTTCTGTAGCTAGTAAGGGCGCTGGATCACAGAATCAAGTACAAGCATAATTGGATTAGTCAGAATCTCATAGGATTTGGTCGCAGAATAAATGCAGCACAGTGGTTCTTTGCCCATCATTGATGGTGGTTTCCTCTTCTTGTTCCTGTAAACCACTCATTGAGAATCATCAGCCACAAGAATGCAGTAGGTCACATACCACCAGCAATTTACCAAACATAGTATTACTACTCTTCATACCCATGCTATTCTTACTTATAGCCTCATGATTGCTGGTTATACCCTCCTGATGTCAGTTGCAGTCCATAATTGGCTGGCTATACCCCTACTTTTGTTGGTTGTAGCCCAGACATGGCTGGTTATGCCCGAGTTTTTCGTTGCCGGTACCGCCATTCTGAGGGCCTCACTTTGCCACAGCCCTGCGCAACAAAGGTTGCTGAACATGGGTTGTGGCGCTGGGATCAACCAATCATTGATAGGTAATCATAAGGTAATGGTCAACAAATGGCTAAGATTGGTAGTGGTTTATGCGTAATGTACTGTAATCAAGCATCCTGTTTGTTTATAGGTAATGGTAGATAATGGTCAAAGACGGCTAAGAATGGCTGATCATAATTGATAATCCGATTATTGATACTTGGATGTGGCACCCCCACGACTCGTAAGAGGTTTCTAACCATGCTTTCCAGGGGTTAGTTCAGCTACCCATAGGATTTGTAACCATGGTTATAACCCCAGCTGCGAATTGTGGCAGAGGAGGCTTCTGCTGCTCGCTCCCATGGGCAGGAAAAAACATATAACCCCGGCTGCATATCCAAGTAGGTAACTGGTTCGTGGTTTCAACCCTTTTAAACAACCATTTGTTAATACAGGAGAAAATGAAGAATGTTTAAAACCACCGACCAGGTAGTCAAGTTGATTGTCAATAAATAGGTAATAAAGGTTGATGACACAGTTTTTCATCATCCTTTGCAGCTGCCCCCAAGCATTTGCATATGTCAGAATGAACCATAAGCATGCTAGATCCAGCTGTTACAAATGATTTGAGTGATTAAAATGGTCAAAATATATGTCAAAACACCAACTCGTGTGAAGACGCGCCACAGCTGGTGGTACGCAAGGGAGGATCCAGCTGTTCATAGTGATGGTAGATCAGCAACGGTGGTCTTTTTTCAGATGGGCCTATCATCAATGCAGTGACCACCAGCAGTACCTCGACCAACCAGCAATGACCATGGTGGCGATGGTTGGTTCGTATTTGATGATAAGTCACGAAAATAGGGATGTGTTTCCGTCAAGAGCAGGGATGAGATGTGGCTTCACTTGGATTTCTGGAGCTTGCGGGGGTAGCCTCGCGTTGGGTCTGCTACTTGGGCGAGATCGGACTTGGGCTGAAAGCATATGGTGCCATCATGGTTGCGGTTTCTTAGTGCCACCTCGATCCTCATCGTTTTCATGTCGTTTTCTTGATCTTAGCCAAGTAGCCAAATAGCTCCCCTGCGAATCCAGCCGTTCTTTTTGAGTTATTTGGTTCCTAAATGACCACGCTAAATGATCCAAAAGAAACCCTGAGAACAAAAAGCAAGTACTGTAGTTGTCCAGGAATAGCCTGTTGCTCCTGATGTGTTACTCCAAAAGACCAGAGACCCTCCAGGGCATCTTGGGTGCCCTCAGGGTCCAACAAAAACTTCCTGATGCTCGGCTCCTTGCACATGAGCATCGGGATGGTCATCGACTTGGTGTACAAGTCATGGTCTCGGCCTCGCAACGCGGCGCAACGCGGCGCAACGCGGTGGCCGAATGTCGGTCGCAGCAGCGGTTGTTTTGCCACCGTTGCGCCAGGCCAGCTTGGTGTAGCTGCGCCAGGCCGTTGTTGTTGACGACGTAGCTACCATTAGATTCAGGAGAATATTATGATGATTTAAAAATTATGGCATTATGGTATGGATACATTCTATACCAAGCAACAACTTGTGACTGTATTGTTCATAATCCTTCTGAACTGGCGAATGAACGACTTGTATTGCCAATATTGCATCACTGGGGTATCTTAGAGTGGTAGATGAGCCATGAAGCAACCGGTGGGACTGTGAAAAGGGCGATGTCTATGAATCAGCACGAGCCAATTGGATGGAAAAGGACTCCTACTCCCAGCATGAAAGTATCCTGGGAAGGTCTGGGTGATCGTGTCACAACTGTGAGCAATACAAGAGGTATGGGGCTATGGGTCAGGAGTCATTACCATCCAAAATGGTAGGTTGGTGAAGATCCAAAAAATATCCTGGCCATTGGCTGGATGCTACCAGGTGGACCAGGCCTTTGACCCACAGCTGCGTCATTGTTCAAAGACGTTCCAACAAGTGCAACTGGATGGTGTGTGATGTCATGCAAAGGGTAAATATCTTGAGCCTCGAAGGTCATCAAAAGCTATGGGCATCGCAGTTTCAGATGATGCGTGGAAACATGCCCAAGGATGGCCCATCACCGGTGAGAACGATCAGAGACACAGTCTGCTCAGGGGACCACCGCACGTTGTGCTGCACGAAGTTGTCATCCGCAAGACTTTGGTGCAACCAGTGGTACCTAGCTTGGTTGTCCCCTGTAATTAGAGTCCCTACAAGTACAAAGGTACAGCTTTGATCCCTGCAAGTAGGTTATCCCCTTGCCCGGTAGGTTGGTTATTCCCTCTAGATCCAGCAGCTGCCCTCAGCGACAATCTGCTGCCCTGGTGCGGATCTGATTCATCTTTGCAATCAGCTGATACCTGCAGTCGCGACCGTCGCGACGGCCGAGTCCAGCGGTGTCCAGGCGGGTATCAGACACCCCCAAGCTGCAAGCGACAGCTGGTGACACGCAAAAAATGCTGGATAAGAACCGGATCTTCATAGATCTTCCACTTGGCTATAGCTGACTATTGATGCAATGGCTGACAATGATTGGTGAACAATTGCAGCTGGTTTAACCAGCTAAGGCCAAAGGCTATAGGAATACCCCTGGCTCCTGGCCTCGCTCCTAACCACCAGCCAGGTAGTAGTTATCAGCTGATCCAGCATTAAACCATATTTTAAATTGCTTAATTAATAACTACAGATTCTTGTAAACCCTTAAATCTGGAGAAAAACAGAATCAGCTATCATTCTGCTAAACAATGGGGTGAACTGTTATTTCTGATTAACTGATAGCTGATTCTAATTCATTCTGATGAACAGATTCTGTTAACTGTTAACTACTAAACCCCATCATTCTGTTCCCAACATTTTTTAGGCCAAAAGATCTCCTCATCCGAAATCGCGCCAGGGGACTGCCAAGTGGAGGTCACCCAGTTGTACTGCCAAAGGGACAGACGAAAGACCTGGGCCATGGAAAATGCTGGCTGTGATGGGGGGTTGATATTGGGTTGAAGCTGGTGAGTGATGGTTTTTCATATGGCTGGTTGGTACTATGGTTGATAAGCTGGTTTCAGTAGTACTGATGGTTGATAAATTGCTGAGTTATGTCGTGATGCTTGGCCCATGATGCTCGGCCCATGATGGTTGAGAAGCTGGTGAATAGCTGGGTATGGCCAGGGATGGGGTACAGGATCGCAACAAACAATATCCAACAACCTGTCCTAAGATATGCTAACTTGGGAACCCGCTGGGTTAGTGGTTGTTTTCTATTGTTGATTGGTTACTTCAAATGGGGAGTTCTCAAGTCATAGGGGTACCCCCAGTTATCATCCTTTCTTAACCATGTACAGTAATAAACCAGCCGGTTTTTGGGTCTATCAAGAAACCCCAAATGATGCGACCACACTGCTACTGGTGTCCAACCTATCCACCCCCTCCTAACTTGTCAGAAAGTGCGCACTGTTTTCATCCGAACAGGGCGCACCGCGCCGAGGGATGGAGAAACCGTAGCGACATGATCCCAACACATCCACTGCGACACCCACTTGGATGTGCAGGGTTAGAACTGGGAAAAATCCTTGGTAACTGGTTGAGACTAATGTTCATTTTGGCGTGATGATTATAATGATGGTCACTGACCTTGTAATTGAGGTAGGTGAATTGGTTACTGGCAGGCACTGGCAGTGTGGATACACATCCAAGCACAAGCCATCCTCCTTCCTTGAAACCTGCCGAAGCAGGTGACGAACAAGTCGCCATCTCTGCGACTCTAAGATCCCTGGAAGATGATCGCCGGTAAACCAGTACGCCTGGGTGGTTAGTTGCCCTGTCCCCATGTCAATCAACCCACCATCTCAATATGGGTGTTTCTCAAGTCATAGGGGACCCCCCAAATCATCTATGAATCATTTATAGTAGTGAACCAACAATTTTAGAGGTCCCCCAGCTATGAAGAAACCACCATATGTAGTAGTTCTTTAACTACAAACTGTTGGTAATGTTCCCTCATTATTGACCATGATTAACCATCATTATTGTTGGTTATCATCCCCATTTATCCCCTGTTATAAACCATCATTAATGCTTATAACCCCTATAAGTCCGTGATATTAACCACCTATTCACCAGGACATGTCCCATGGATTTCCGTGGCGCAGGCGGTCGCATCTGGGCATCCCGTACGGTGTTGCCTTGCTCATCGCCCCAAGTCAGAACTGGCATGCCTGGCAATAAACAGCTGCCGGCACCGGGGCACCGCATGCCAGGCTAGTTCACGGGCTTGTTGGTTTCGAATCAAGCTAAACTTGGCATTGAACAATATATTACATACTTCTAACATCTTCTAATATGGTAATATGGTCTATATTGGCTATAACGCTTAAAGTAGCGAATTCATGCTCATTGAATGGTTAGAAGTGATAAATAAATAGATCGGAATAAATGGGGAACAATGGTCAGTCAAGGCAAACTAGTTGTTCATCAATGGATAGTCCGGATTACAATGGTAAATCAGTGGCAAATCAATGCCGAATAATTGTACATTAAATATTGCTAGTGGTCAAGGTTAAAGACAAAACAAGTTCTAAGACCAAATGCGATGGATAATATCGTGGCCACAAGCATACTTTGATATTCATCAAGTGTCCTGAATAGATATGATTACAAAAGTAAACTGGATAGCTGCCCCAGCACACATACTGCCACTGGATCTGAGATAGACTACCTGATTCACCAGCAAAACCAGGTCAAGACCGCCAATGGTATAACATGGTCTAACCGTGGAGCAACGGTTCATAAAGGTCAGTGGCACAGTGGTCCCTAGTCATGGTGCTTTTGGTCATACGGTGGTTTCCCAAGCCATAGGCAGCCTCAAAAAATTGTTGATTTACAGCATAAACGACCATAAATGGATGATAACTGGGGGTACTCCTATGACTTGAGAAATCATCCTTTATACTGACCATGTATATTAATAAACCAACCATTTTGGGGGTTCCATATTTTGGGGTACCCCTATTCTGAGAAACCCCCGTTAAACCAGGCCATGTTCGAGCTGGCTTTCACTTCGCAACCGCTGGAGCTTCGAGAAGGGCACCAGCTGCTTAGCATGTGGCCATGCTGACATTTGTAGGTAAATGGCTGTGCGTCAAGCAGTTAAACCAACCAATTTCATGTGGGATAATAACCACCAACAATGGGGAAAACAATGGTTAATAGTGGAGGAACCAGGGGTGCAGGGTTTTGACCCACAGCCAAATAGATTCACCCATTGGTTACGAACCTATCAACTACAGTAGTGGATTTGGTTGCTCATGAATTAAGTCAGCCATTCGAAAACAGTGAAGGTCAATAGTTTTTGGTTGAAAAAACGATTACCAATTCGCTTTCACAGCTCGTCCTATCAATTTCAATCCTGCTTTTGGATCCAGGGATCTGTTCCACCAATTCATCAACTACGGTCGATGTAAAAGTGTGTTTTCAGATCCAAAGGCAGTCCGTCTAGTCCTCAATACTGAAGTAGAGTTTCATTGCTATTGCTATGGTGCCAAGAAAGAATTTAACACTTGGATCGCTTGGATAGCGATGTGGGTATGTGCCAAGCCATAGGGTAACCAATGGGCCCCAACCAAAAAATGATTATTTTCGAATGGAAACCATGGGTTGACTGGGCTTGCCACTATCGCTTGGCACATGTGGGTGTTTCTCAAAACAGGGAACCCCCCCAATCATCCAATATTAACCCATTATAGTAATAAACCAACAATAACTTTAGGGGTCCCCAACTTTGAGAAACCACCATATTGTAGTTGCTTTATCATTATTGTTAGTTATCATCCCCTATTATTAGCCATTATTAGCCATTATAACTGGTTAGAACCCAACTTTGAGAAACCACCATGTACAGTAGTTGTTGAACTACTAATTGTTGGTAATTACCCCCTAGTATTAGCCATGATTAACCATTATTGTCAACCACAGCTTTAAACATTTCATCAGCTCAATCTCTGGCGCTTGGTGAGGCCACATACCTTTTGCGTTTTGGGTCCATTTCGATGGCTGGCGCTTGGTGATAGCAATGACCGTTGGTGAGGTTTTCACAGCACCGATCTGAAGATCTTTGCAGTGATGACCATCGTTGAACCCATTCGTCAGCTGGATATCGTTAGATAGCTGGCTACAAATAGATAGCTATGGCTATGACCATGATTGACCATGATTAAGCATCATGAAACTCGTTCACCGTTAGATATTTGTATAGCGATTTCTATGTTTGTTTTTAATGGCCGCACGGTGATGTTTAACCAAAATCGACTGGCTATTCTTTGATGGTTTATCAAGAATCATAATGAATCCGAGGTGATCATCACTTAGAGCTACTTTCTGATGATTTTCTATGGTTACCATACCGTATGGTTAATAGTCCTCAGAAATGGGATGGTTAATCCCTCCAACAAAAACCAGGTGATGAGTAATCCACGGTTAAATGGTCATCAGTGAGGCTTTGTAATCAGTGAGGGTTCATTTCGGGTTTTGAACCAAAGCTAATATGGGTCCTTAGATTAGTTTCATAATGAAAGATTAAGGGTATAAATTTGTCTGCCTATCATTGTAACATGTGGTATGTAATCATCATTTGCCTAAATTTGGCTACCATAAATTTGTGTAATCATCTGGTGACCATCACTTACAGCAAATAGTCATCAGTGGTGCTGCAACTCCCACAAATGCTCCAACTCCAACGCCTTTCGCAAAGAACAGCCATGCCCAGGCCTTGGTTTGGGTGCTGGTGATGTGAACGCGCAACATGTGGTGATCAATGGGGTGATTGTTGATGATGGTGGTTGATGGCGGTTATAGTAATGTTGGTTTCTGATTAGTTTAACCCCCCTAAAGTAATGAAAATAGATGAAACCAACAGGTAGATACTAATCAGAAACCAACATTAGGGAGAAGAGTAGAGGTTCAGAGTAGAGGTTATGGTTGATTTATCGTTGATAAACAGCCAACAAGCTAAAGAATTGCTACTATAACCATAATGTTGGCGATCATATAGAAATTATAACCATGTGGCTGCTTATGGTGGTGATTTGTGGCTAGTAGTAGGGGTTAAGAAGCAACAACAAGACTGATAAAGACTGGGAGATCCCATCGATGTATTCAGTTGCGCCACCCCTGGATTAATCATGAAAGGCCTGTGATTTACCATCAGCTCTATGGGGGTTATTAATGTGGATCGCCCATTGATGCTCGACCACTATCGTTACCTTGTTGGATACAATCGTGTTTAGTCCACCATCATTCTGTACACCACCATTCAAGCTATAGGGTGATTTGTGTGATTCAGAGATACATGCCCACGGCTGGGTTATCGTTAGTTAAATGATCACAATCAACCACGATTCTTGGGAGCACCCATTGATTAGGGATTTATTCAAGATTCCCTAGGAATCACCATCAACAACAATCTACAATTGCTGTGGAAGCTATTCCACATCTATTCAAGGGTGTTTCTCCTAATAGTGAAGCCGTAAAAATGGTTGCTACTAATGATCTGTGGGTAACCCCCACTTGAAGAAACCACCATTTCTAGGGAACCCACCCTGCCTAGCAAAGACTCACGGAGGTGACGACTGTACGGCGAATGATTTTTCGGGCAGCTGAATGATTTCGAGCCGACAGAGTATTGAATTTGGATGCTGTGTTCTTAATCAGCACCTATGAATCATGACGTTAACCACTATTAGCCGTTTATTCTAAACATTGCACTACCTTTGTATAATCAACGTTAAAACATGGTGAACAATAGATCAGTATTTCATCAAATCATCAAAGTATACATTTCATACTCTTCACCATCATTCAGTACTCTTTATTAACCATCATCAACAATAAATAAGTATCAACGGCTTCACCATTATCAACCATCCCCACAACCGATCCCTAGGGTTCCCTCCCTGGTGCGGTCCAGAAGGCATTGAGGAGTCGATGTTCATCATCTTTGCAGCCTCCTGTGGCAGCCGACCACACTCCACAGGACGGTGAAGCGTTTCCAGAGCGCGCTGGGATGTTTCTGCTGAGGAAATCCTTGGGGAAATAATGTGGTGCTGTTGGTGGTTGTAATGAAAGTGGTCGCCATTATAATAATGAATCTGAATGATAATTCGATAGGGATTATTCACCATCAATACCTGTTGCATGATTCTAATGATGAATGATAAATGATGGTCGATAATGCACAATTGACATTGTTTTTTTGTACTCATTGATGATGGTTAAAGGTGGTTGTAATGATAGATGTAATGATGGCTATCCTGATGTTTATGATGATGGTCGGATTGAATGATGGGTAACTGATGCTTATGAATGCTTAAATGATGGCTAAGTGATGGTTGTCGGATGGCGCGTATTGTTTTACTATTAAATTATGGCCACTGATGGTTTCAAATGGTCAAAAAACATTTGCCAATGGTTGCGTAATGTTCAACTATAGCGATTGCATTGTTGCAGATTATCTAGCGGGTAACCCGTTGGATGACAGTCTAGCTGCTAGGCATACCAAGCAACCCAATAGGTACCACAAGCGTTGCAGTTGCTCCACCACAGCCGGGATCTCCTGTTGTGCCATCCAAACTATGCGTCAGGCTGGCGATGGGCGGGTCATCCTGGTTGTCCTGAGAGACTGCCACATGTGGCCACGCGTTCTCTGGCTCTGCGGCTAGGGGTTCCCTGGGGTAAAAAAGCTTGTACTGAAGGTGGGTGAACTAGTCCTCATGACCGTGGTGAAGAATGCAATCACATACTAACTAGGACGCTCATCCAAGCATCTATGCGGGTTTTGACTAAACAATGAACAAAATTGTCTGGTTAGTGGTTTCAACCCTTCTGAAAACTATTGGTCAACCAACCAACCATTTGCAAATAAATGAAGCATGTTTCAAACATTTCAAAACCACCAACAAGTTGTGTTAACCTTCACAACATAGCGCAAAGTGTCGGCTTCGGTGCCACCCATTGCTTGTGCAGGCAATGGAACCGAGCAAGTAACACCCAACCAAACAAGAACACAATGATCCTCAACCATATCCATCACATTAAGAATACTAGTTGATTAATGCCTATCTACCATGTCAATCATGTGTGCATGGCTCTCATCGATCTGATCAAAAACACAGTGTTGAACAAACCACGCATTGACCACAAGTGACCACCAGTAGCCAGCTATCATTCATCATCACTGTGGTGGATGATCACGAACATATGATAACCTACCATGGTTGCTGTGGCCAGTCCATGTAACACGGTTCATCATCAACACCTTGTTGTTGCCGAGCACTGAATCTTGTTGAAAAAACAACTGTTTATCAAAGATCCTTGACCAGGATCTGAGACTTCACCCAAGGATCTGGTATTCCTTCTGTGCCATCATCTCCCATTCTTGGAGAGCTAAGCTGTTAGGTTCTAGGGTACCTCTCCGTTGGATGACTATGGCTGATGCTATGTGATGGCTAATGGTTGATCATGCTCGTTGGTCAATTGTTGATAATGGTTGATGGTTGAAGTTTGAAGAGTGGTTGCTTCTTGATGATCTTTAACCGTCAACCATCAACAAATAAACTTTGATGATCAACTGATTAACAATCAAAATGAATGATCAACACTGAAAAACTGGTCCATACCATGCTGCCTTTGAAACAACTCCCCTGGGTGGGTGGAAGTCTTCACTCCAACTATGAGCTGATTCTGCCTCCGATTCAAGCAGCCTGATACTGTTGGGGGATACGGCCATCACTTGTTACGCTTAGATCTGGGCAATGTTACAACCAATCCAAGATTAGGGCTGAACAATGCTGAACACATGTGTTTGTCCATAGTCATGGTGGTACCTACTGACTGGTCTAAGCTCATAACCATTGTGCATAGGAAAACCATGGAAAACCATTGGTTTTGGTGGGTACACCATGTTTAAAACTCCACAAATTCACGAAAAAAGTCACCTGAAAGCTGATCGCGTTGTCTCAGGCCCTGCCTCAAATCTCCAGGTGCCTTCAGGACTTTGTGAGTACCCCGGAAGGTTGCTCCACCGAGTGAGAGTTTGAAGCGCCAAGCATCCATCATGTTCATCAACAAGTCAGTGTTGCTGTACAGTCCACTGGTCCTGAGCTGAGAAGAAACAACTGAAATCGTACGATGGTGGATACGCTACATGATCAACATGCTTTGAAAAAAACACCATTGAAAATCCTCGATCACGCTCTCGGACGTTGCTGCAATATGGGGCTGCCGCAAGCCGACTTGAAGTCACATTTATTGTCAAAAGAGGCCGAGCCCGTTGCCGTACTGGCTGCTAGACATAGGTTTGTTCATGATCACAAATAGGATCACATAAATGCAGTAAGTTGGCAAGTCCGTTGCTACATCAGGTCTAATCTGATCACGCCGTCTAGTTTGAGGATGTTTGAGGGTAGTGAAGGGAGGGTCATGACTCGCTGACCCACTTGAGTTTTACCTACCAGGCATGATCACAGGAGAACATCTACGACTTTGAGACCCAACAAACTCTGAATCAAACCCCTGTGACTCACGCATACTTTCACAGGGAACACCGAGTATACGAACAATCCTTTATCGAAATACGATTAAAAACAGTGAAGTGCATGTCAGAAACCTAACGTTTTGCTTGTCATTTAAAATCGGAATTAAAAGAATGTTAAAAACATCTGCAATAAACTATAGATAAAAATGGCATGTTGTAAACATTGCAATCAATCTTAAAGCCATGCAATCTAGACTGGTTGGTAGTTGAACCACCCCTATGAACAATATCAACCAACCGTTAGTTCATGATTTTTAGGGAAAATCAAAAAAATGTGAATGAAACCACCAAGCAGTAGTTGTTTAACCATTCTTGTTGGTTATCATCCACTATTAACCATGATTAATCACTACCAACCACCAACCACCAACCAGTTACTGGTTTTAACCCCTACCCTTCTTGGCCTGCGTCAATCAACTTCTTGGGCCCTTCACGGCGCGGCTGCAACGCACGGGTGATATCATGGTCGATAGCTGCTCCCAAGTTAGAAGTTCCACGTGGCGACACTGGATGGCGAGACGCTTGGCTTAGACTGGATGGCTTGGCCCATCCAAAAGGCGCTTTTGATGCTCATAATTTGTTGATACTCACATTTTAATTGTTTTTATTGATCACATTTGATGACCATGCCCTTCCTAACCATGATTCACCGATCGTAGTTCACCTTAGTAGCCCGTAGTCTCCGTAGTTCACCAGTCAATATGTTGCCAATCCGTTGTGACTTGGGAGGTTATTCATGGCGCACATGCTTGGTGTGGCTCTGGTGGACACCATCTTGATAAGCCTGCGGTGGAGAGGTAGATCCCCGGATCGATCTTGGTTGCCAAGCTGAAGTGGTGAAATTGTGATTGAAGTCATTCTTCCAACCTTATTTGAATGGTATAAGTAATAATTAGTCGAAATGATGAACGTCATTCTCAATGTTCATTCAACCATTGAATCATCACTAAACCACTCATCAACTTTCAATTAGCCATTCATCAAGCGGTGATCAACTGTTAGTTAACCAACAATTCAGCTAGATTCCATCAACCATCAACCACTAGTTAACCAGCGATTCTTGGACCATCAAGTCACCCTTGAAGTTCATATCCATCGCCGTCCAAGATGCTGCTGCTGGTAAGTGAAGGACGCCAAATATGTGAGGTCGTACTGCGCCACCTTGCATGGACCGCGTGTTTGCCGCGAGCGGCCACGAGATTGGTGAGTGGTGACCACTGGTGCCATGATTGGTTGGTGGACTAATAATGGCTAATTAATGGTTACTAACTAGCACTTATCATGGCACCAGTGGTCACCACTGCTTGGTTTACGGACTCATCAAGTGGTTCATAATGAACTGATTGGTTGATTAATGGTTAATAGTGGTTAATGTAATGGTAAATTGATGATGTACATACAATGGTCAATAACGGTTATCAGCAGTTCATAATGACTACAGTAATTGATGACTAACTGATGATTTCAATACGGGCTGGAGTGCCGCAGCTGTTTCACTTGGGGAGAAGGGACCTCTCGTCACAAGCGCAGGCAAATTTATGTTGAACAATGGTTATACAATAACCATGGATTGACGCTTCACTACTGTTGATGGTGGGTAACCTAACCATGTTTGAAATGCCAACAATCACAAGGAAAATTGTGCTTATCCTGTTCGTTCATAATGAACGCCATAATCACATGGCTGTGGGCCGTGGGTCAAAACCCTGGCACTGCTGGTCACAGTCCCCCAAATGAACAGATCTCATATAGCCTTTGTTGAGATGTTCACCTTCTTTTTGGATGCGAATGGTTACCCATACCGTCGCCAATGTCTCACCCCACCACCTGGTGTGAGATCAGGCTGTGGCCCCTGTAAAAACTTGGTGGTTCCTCAGGGGAACCCCAAAGTTCTGGTTGGTTTATATTGAGGATGATATGGTTCATATTGAGGATGATATGGGGTCCCTTTAAATGGTTCATATTGAGGATGATATGAACCAACTTGGTTTACTACTATAAATGGTTCATATTGAGGATGATATGGGGGCGCCCTATTTTGCAAAACACCTACTCGGTATATCGAGGATATCATCCCCAATAGGTGATCTTTTGTATCTATATTAATTTATGTCCTATCATGCCCTACTTTGTAACCCCAATTCCCATATTATATCCTACTTGATGACCTCATTAATCCCCTGATCAACAGCAGGATGCAGTGGATACGCCTGCAATAAGCAACTACCGCCATTCGGGGGACAACCAGTGATGAAAGTTGGGCCAATTGGGCTATAACTCACATAAAATGGGCGAGCTACGGTGTTTGCATGTGGTGATTTGGGAACGATAACCATGACTAGCCTACTAAGGTAGGTGAATGAACCTAACGATGGTGAGTAACCAGTTGCTAAGTGGGTGACCTTGAAGAAAGAAATGCCAGCAGGTAGTGGTTTTAGCACCGGTGATGAGACAAACCAAACCCAGTTCCCTCGCAACATTATGGTCAGGCATGATCCAGGCATACGCAAAGGAGATCAGCGGTATGTTCCACATATTCACTAGTCGGTGATTGTTGGCTAATAAATGCTAAACCCTACCCCTGCAGTTACCTTTGTAATAGGTCACCAACACCAGGCAACAATTGTAGAAACCGGATGGTTGGCTACTAATATAGTAAGTGGAAGCATAGGGTCATGAGTGGTCGATCCAATCCAAGTTGTTAATATTCAGCTGAGTTCACAAACATCCTGCATCATAACATTCGTACCGCAGTTGCGTTGTTGTTTGTTTGGCCTTGTCAGATGGAACTCCTTGGCTAAGTATGTCCAAGGTTTGATACCAAAAATGTGACAGAAAAATGTAGAGGAAAGAAGCAAAGGACAGGAAGGGTTCATGTGATAGACAGTGCCACATCATTTGACATTTGTTGGATGGGGCTTTCTTTGCACCGTTCATACGTGAACTGTTCTTACCTACAGTTTTGACGCATCGTATGAAAATATAGAAATTCCTGAACGTATCTTGCCCTCCAACACAGGGGACCTTCGGGGTACGTATGTATTCCCTGAAAGGGCTGCAAACACATATAAGTGGGCTCGTAAACAAAACAACGTGGCCATAGATGTCTGGTTAAGGCACCATTTGAATGGACGCAAATATTGGAATGATCGTGCTAGTTTCGAGCCCCACAAGCACCTATCAGCTGGACCTACATCTAGTTGGTTCAATCTGCTGAATATGGGTTTCTCAAACCCCCCAAAATCATCCAATATCAACGATTTATAGCAATAGACCAAGCATAACTTTGGGGGTACCCCTAGTCTGAGAAACCACCAAATGAATTCTTCTGAACAAGCTCTTGAGGTGCAAAGAATCTACCAAAAATGCTTTGTAAACCAGCACTGGTTGGTGGTTAGTTTGGACACGGAATAAAATGGTATAATCAACCAGTGTTTATGTAAAAATTGGTGGTTAATAATTGGTTGTTGACAGAACTAGTCTACTATACTTAATCAACCAATTATTACACATGACAATCCACATGTTTCCAACCACTAACTAGAACTTATAATGCAAACTTGTTTCCTCCGCACATCGACCTCCGCTGTGATGCCAAAGAACTGTCGAGAGCAGCTGATTTGGCCATCCACAATAACCTACACGCAGAGTGTTGGGCCCTTGCCATTGAGATTTCATGGTTTAGCGGCCGGAACTATCGCACGTACTTAGGTCCTCTAGGGTGCACCAACGACGTGATAGCTACCATGAGAATATGCGTGCTTTACAACGGAAACCTGCGTAGCATGATTTCTTTGACTATACTGACTGTACTTGATTCAGTGCCAACTAAGTGACTGGCTTCGTATATCATCCGTTTGGTTTCCTTCCAAGACTATAGGAATAATGTTTTTCATTCGAGTATAAACTTCCTAAAAAATCCTCCGAGTTCCGATATCTAGTTCCCCTTCTACACCGCCACTTGGTTTCTTCAAGGGGAAAGGACGATCCTTGAGATGAAGTTCACCTATTTCTTGCAGACCTAGATTTCTACCTGCGCGACGGAGCAGCTCAGCAAACCAATCTGCTGGTATTATCTTCGGCTCACAGTGGTGTATGAAAAGTAGCCCTCAGGTTTGCAAGTCACTCAGCAACTAATGAAACAGTCCTGCAATACATGAATTCACCTGGTTTCAAGCAATCTTTTGGAAACATACACATGCATTCTCACCCAATTTCATTTTTTTTTCGGGAAATCACTCTTAAGGATCCGCTGGGGACTCATATTCTTTTTGCTATACTCCCGTCAAACTGTAGTGTAGAACTACAGTGGCTGTACATGTGTGTTTACTGATATCGAGGTAGCCTCAAAACTGGTGATTTCGCTTGCACAAACATCTTTGTGGGCAACCCTAATTTATGGCCCTAATGGGGAATACAGATCAACTGGTATGCTGAATCAAGGAAGGAGTATGAACAATCAAACCAATGAGGTACAATACCCAATCACCTGTTTGTTGCATATCTCAACAGCAAGTATCAGTAGGTAGGATAGGAATCTTTAAAAATGAACAGTAACCGGTTAGTATTTACTGATTGGTGAATTGTTGCTGCTAATGGTCCATGTCATCAGCAACATCGTTCTTCCGAGTTGTCCCCCTCATAAACCAATACTTCTAAGCCTATAACTAAACCCTTCTGAACCACTCAATAAACCAGTGTCACTTAAGTTTATGAACCATCAATAGTTATAAGCCTTATAAACCAATAGTTCATTGTAAACCTATGAAATTTATCCTTCCCAGTTGTCGCAAATTGTTGTCACTCTTGCGGCCTGGAACAGCGCCATAGACCAGCGGAAAGTTTTCCATGCCGCCCAGCACCTGTTCGTACCGGGGCGGCTTCTGTCCGGGCACAAGGAAACCAGCAGAACGGGGGCTGTCTTGGTCAAGAATGGGGTAGGAAACCACCTTGATGCTGAGGAAACCCATAGGAAACCCATAGGAAACGACCCTTGATGCTTAGGATAGGGCCATGGGGTCAGAACCTTAGTGCATGGACTAACGGAACCACTGAACCTAGTAAAAATGCTCTTGGTGGTGCCGCCAGCAGAGTCCATTCCACCGCTGCTGTGTCACTGCGTTCTTGCGGCTGGGATTCCCTTACAGGTTGGGTCATAGCCACCCTGTTCTACCAGTGACCGCGGGCCAAATGAACCGGGATTTTGGTTCCACACATGAGGTGCAAGCAAATCAACGTTGCTGTGGTGTTCCTCGTGCAATGTCGCTGGACAAGGCAGCAGCATCAACGTTCCCTCGAATGAAGAACCGACACTCACTCATACTGACACCCTCTGGTAAACTAACCTGGAAGCTGAAAATCAGCATTCCTTACAGTTAAACCAGCTATTTCATGCTATTCCTATGGTGGATGTTCAACTCAAACAGGTGAACTTGCCAGAGAGTAACATGTGATAAACGTTGTGGTCTCCAGGTTTGTCACTTCTGAATAGTTGGAGCTCCCGTCGTTTGATATCTGTGTATAACCCAATGATCACCCAATCAAACAGGTATCTTCATTCCCCGATGAGAAGCAACAAACAGGGCCGGTGTTTCACAAGTTGAGGATCAAATGGGTATGTGCCAAAAACGTGGTACCCCCAAAACCAATGTTGGTTACCCCATGGCTTGGCACATACCCAAATGTCCACCCCAATTTTCTGGTCATCTCAAGGTCAGTAGTATACAGGATGAATTTCAGAATCCTGAGATGAAACATATCATGACAATGTAAACCAATGACAATCAACTGCATGCCGTAAGTCATCAATTAACCATCACTTACCATCAGTTGACTGATTGGTGGTTGAACCACCCCTATGAAAAATATTGACGGACCAACCAACCACTTGTGAATATCAGGAAAAATAAATCATAGCTGACCGGTATTAACCATCAATGAACCATAACCACCAATCAACCATCCTTCTCAAAAAGCGCGTTCGCAGTTTCCAAGCTACCAAGGATTGGGGTGGGCGGATAATTATATGCGCTCAGGTTGTTGGAATCCCACGGGGTGGAAATGACCCAGCAATTCCAGCGAAGCTCAGCTAAGTCGCGGGGTGTCCATCTTGCTGTTGATAGGATGCATGGAAACCTCAGCGATGTGCTGAGTTCGTTCAAAAATCCAGAAGCGTCCCGTGCTGTGCCGTGCAGGACTACCAGAGTGAATCACAGCACAAACGTATTACACGGCGTTTGTATAATTGAAACATTTATGCGAGAGAGAGGGAGAGTTACATGGATAGATAGATTGATAGATAAATAGGTAGATAGATAGGTAAATTTATCATCATCCGTCGAAAAAGTATAACCATACAAAACGTATGTATATTTTTCCAGACAGTCTGTTGCTACCAAGAACTTGGTGGCACAACATCGACTCAATGCAATGCAGCCAGGGACATCGGCCATGTTTTTGAACATTGGTCCTCCATAAAACTCTTCACGACCATGAAAATGATCATCAAAGAAATCCAAAGAAAGTAGTCGTTCACCCAGGAATCTTCAACTAGATGTTGAAATCTTCACCCCTTCAATGGTCATCCAATGAATCTTCACCCCTACATGTTGAGCCACCCACCAGGTTTGCCGCAGCATTTCACTAATTCCAGGCAATGACCCGTCTTGCTGTTTGGTGATTCACCTGAAGCATTTCTAACCTGGCGGTTTCTCAAACTAGGGGTATCCCCAAGTCATCCACTATTGACCATTGATAGTCATAATCCGATCATTTCTTGGAGGTCAATAGTGGATGATTACTATAAAATCATCCTGGTCATAGTCATTTGGGGTCAATCATCCACTATAGACACAACAAGTCATTTATCGTAATAATCCAACCATTTTAAGAACCAGCCTTTTGGACATTTATATAAACAAACCAACCTTTTGGTTGAAGGGTCCCCCATCTTAAGAACCCCCCAGTCATGACTTGTGTCTACAAAAACCACATAAATCAAACTGCTGCGACGTCGCTTGTTGTGACCATCCAAGAACCCACTGATTGCGCGGTAGTAACAAAGGGTAGCACTGTTGGACATGCATCGCCCCTCAGGGGAACCCCAATTATCATTCTTAATCTTGACCATTTACAGTAAAGAACATCCATTTTTGGGTGGACAAATCATCTTAAAACCAGCAAACAGTTCTGATGCTTGCACCAGCCAGCGGATCAGCCCGGCTGGATTTCGCATCGCCAGCATGCGCTCCACGTCAAGGCACTGATATTCGAAGCTGTGACCTGACGAGAATGGCCTAATAGTTGTTTTTTTTCGCCTCTCCGAGAGGTTTTTTAGACTGGTTGGTGGTTGAACCACCCCTATGAAAAATATTAGTCAACCAACCATTTGTTGATAACTACTAGGTAAAATAGAAAATGTTTGAAACCACCATACAGTACAGTAGATGTTTCTTAATGATACCAAGCTTTAAGTGAGTAAGTACCAAGCTAATCAACATGAATAATAGCTATTTAAACACTAGGGGATTGAAATAGTACCAAGCTGTCACTGAGTAAGTACCACGGGATATCATTAGCATGAATGTTGATCTGTGGTTTTTCACCACCCCGTTATAAAAAACACGAGTCAACCAACCAACCAACCAACCAACCAACCATTTTGTGGTTTCATACATTTGGGAAAATAAGAAATGTGAATCAAACCACCAGCGAGTGGTTCATTGAAAGGTGTAGAAGAAAAGAATCACCAAAAGATTCAAATTGTAGATATGGTGCTTGTAAATGAATAGGCTGCATTGGGTGCGCTGCACTAGCGATGACAGAAACCACTCATGCCACAACTCACCTGTCCTCCACTGGGCTCCCAACACCTTCGTAAAACAAATTTATTACAGTAATTTGAAAAAATATGATACAATATATTCAAAAAACAAACCTAAATTGACTATTGCAATATGTATTCTTCGGATATAATATATATATATATGTATTTAAAAGCTCGAACGGAGGGTTGTAAGGGAGAGGGTGATGAGCAAATATATATATGGTCAGCGCCCCCCCCACGGCCCGCAACTCTATATATCAAATAAGGGTCTTGACTAGGTAGATGTTGTTCTATTATGTGACCATAGTACAAAACCATGTAAAATACAGTATAAAATGCGTTTCTGCTTCCAGATTATCAATCTGTTCGCTTCATTCCATTATTTAGTACATTCATTTGGCTGGGCCGAATTTCGGCCAAAAAAAATACAATTTAAGAAACACAAAAAAGTATCGAAAATCAAAAAGCTTCAAGAAAACCAAAAAACCAAAAAAAAAATATTCTGAGACTCTTGGAGAACCCCTGATCAGGAAAACCAAAAAAAACCTCGAGAAAACCAAAAAAACCAAAAAAACTAAAAAAAAACAATATTCTGAGACTCTCGGAGGACCCCTGATCAGGAAAACTAAAAAAACCTCGAGAAAACCAAAAAAACCAAAAAAACCAAAAAAA
>VSDK01027300.1:297450-382334 GCA_009767595.1 Symbiodinium kawagutii | reverse complement strand
TGTGTTCTCCCTATGTTCTCCTTCATAAAGAAGATATAAGAAAATAGTAAGGAGAGAATAAGGAGAGGATAAGGAGAGAATAAGGAGAGAATTAAGGAGACCTCATTCTCTCCCTATTTGCTCTTTTTATTATTCCTTCAATCTCTCCTTGTGTTCTCCCTATGTTCTCCTTAATAAAGAACAAATAAGAAGATAGTAAGGAGAGAATAAGGAGAGAATGAAGGAGACCTCATTCTCCACATTTGCTCTTTTTACTATTCTCTTATTCTCTCCTTATTCTCTCCTTACTATCTTCTTATTTGTTCTTTACTAAGGAGAACATAGGGAGAACACAAGGAGAGATTGAAGGAATAATAAAAAGAGCAAATCTAGGATCTTGTGTCGTGATCTGGAACCATTGCAAATCCCTCCCACCCTCCCAAGAAACAATCCAAAGCCTTTGGACCCGAGAAGTTTTTGTAGAATCCTGGATCTTGGATCCAGAGCCTTTCCATCCAAGAAGTTCTCCTAGATTCTTGTATCTTGGACCCACAGCCTGAGGATTCAACAACTTTGTCCTAAATCTAGTATCTTGGATTTGGATGTTGATCTGGAACCATTGCAAATCCCTCCCACCCTCCCAAGAAACAATCCAAAGCTTTTGGACCCGAGAAGTTTTTGTAGAATCTTGGATCTTGGATCCAGAGCCTTTCGATCCAAGAAGTTCTCCTAGATTCTTGGATTTTGGACCCACAGCCTGAGTGTTCAACAACTTTGCCCAGAAGTTGCCAAACTGCGGGCCGTGGGGGGGGCGGTGAGCATATATATATATATTTATTTATATATTTATTTATTTATTAAATTTATTGATATGATAGATATAGACACAAATCTTTGATCAGATTTGAGATGCTGAGTTACAGTTGGCGGGTTGATGATATTGAATATATGTCCAAAAATCATTGTTTTGTGAACCACCACAGAACACATAATTAGTCATTATTCTGGGTAAATTCTAATAATTCGTAGGTCGTTGGGTCGAATTTACTACTTCGAAACTGAAATAAGGGCTAGGTCGCAGAATTAACGAAATTACTGGTATAATCAAGCAGTCGCATGTAACAAGGAGTACAAGTCTGTGATGGATAACCAGCTCGCCCTGGTCCATCCGGTTGGCCAATCATCGCATTCCCAGCCTCGCCCAGGATGTGCAGTGGATTGTCCAATTCCTGGGCGGGGCCGGTGACACTGCAGCATCCCAAGTGTACGGGAACGGGGTGACCTGGGAGTTCACGTTTTAAGGTCCAAGGTGGGTCTATGGTTGAGAACTCGGGGACCACTTGTGGTAAACATAACTGGCTATGGGTCAATATTAATCAACCAAGAATGGGGGTTAATACCCAACAAACTATAGGGAAACCAGGGGTACGGGGTTTTGACCCACAGCCCACTGGGCTCAATGAATATAGCTTTTGTATTTTGGCGTTTCGGAAAGTGTGGTATTCCCATCATTCTGGAGGGTCGCATGTCTCATTCCACTGGCACTTCTAGCAATGGCAGAGCCTTCTGGCGTACTGAAAGGCAGCCAAAACGTTTCAAAGGAACCAACCGAAAACCACCATCAACCACAGCCCCTGCCAACTACCAAGCATGATTGACCATCCTGGAACATGAATCAACCAATCAGTCACTACTCCAACCTTCATCAAGCATTCATCACTACTCAACCATGAATAGCCATTCTCATGCATTCTCAAAGGTTCTTCACAAACTATTACTGGTCACTACTAACACCATATCTTAACGATTCCTAGGCATTTCTAGCCAATGCGTCTTGTGTCTTACCCTGCTGATTATTCTACAATGATGGTTACTGCTAGTCAATGGTTGATGAACATGGCATACTCTAAGCAATTTTTCATTTGAGCTCTACCCAACATCTATTGCTTCCACTCTTAGGTCGATCGATCTTACCTATGCGCGTGCCCGCGACGTCAACTTGCCACCTAGATCATCTGTGTTTGTAGCAAGGCTATCTAACTGCAGTTGGTGGTTTCTCAAGGCACAGGGGACCCTAAAAAACTGGTTGCTTTATCACCATACGTTCTTAATATTGGATGATTTGGGGGTTCCCTAGTTTGAGAAACACTAATTTTCTTCAACAGAGTTGTAGCCAATAGAACAGAATGCCACCATGGTCTCTGCCAGCTGCAAATTCGCCATCTAAGTGTAGCCAAACAGGGAGTTGTCAACAGCAGTTATCACCAAAAAGGGTAGGGGAACATCCCAAAAAAGGGTTCTAATTAATTCAACAAGAGGGCACCCACAGCATTCCTCCCTGCGAAATAAACCAACGCCCTTTGTGGTATCTGATCAGTGCTCAGTTTAGCACCTCGGCACAACGTCTCGGGGACGTCCAAGAAGCAGAAAGCATGTCCTGCACTTCCTTCAACCACCAATGCCTGCCACACAGAGCGCTACTGCAGAGATCCAACAGCGTGGGTCGCGGAACGGGTGTGTTTCGACTCCGGGGGATATCTGACTGTCAGAGAGATTTGGTGGCTTCTCTAGCCTGTTTGAGGACCCCAAGAATAGATAGTTCGTTACCAAAAACGGTTCAGACAAAGGATGATTTGGGGGTACTGCTATTTTGAGAAGCCACCCTTTGCTTGCGATCTATATAGATCCCATGTTTTCCTGCAAGTTTGGGAGCCTTGATTAAGACATGTTACGACTTAGATTCAAAACAAATACATACTGTTGCTAATGACCGGATTGAGGCCAGAATAAGAGAAGCGAGGAATACCACCCTAACGGTATGTTTTGAGAATAGAGCACTCTAGGTTCTGCAAAACAACTAGAGGATAGAAAGAAGAACATACAAAAATACAAAAACTGAAAACCCACACGAAGGCAAACGCAATAAAAAAGACGAAGAACGAGTCACCACCATTCCATGAATCTCTGGTTCGCCCCAATAGATAAATCTGGATGACAAACTGATGGATGTTGCATCGACATGTAAGACTACTAAAGTTTAATGAGAGTGTAACCTACCAATGCGAATAGTTCTTACAGGTATTCAATCAAAAATCATGAAAACACCACCAACAACAAGATACAACAAGTAATTCTTGTAGGTCGATTTCGGAAAATCACAAAGAAGACATCCAAACAACCAAAGCCAAAAACCAACCACATGAGCATCCTGCTCAGGGGGTACCCGGAGGCCCGCTATGCTTTCCAAGGGGCGGCATGTAGGGCGTCGTGTCCAAACGAAAGCCGTCGATGTGAAATTCCTCGGCGCAGCCGGCGCAGCGAAGCTGTGAAGGGAACTCCAGGTGCCCAGCCATGGCTTCCGAAGCTAAGTCGACTGGGACGGTGCCACCATTTATAGCTGGTTCCGCCGTATGAATAGGTCGTAAATTACACCTGGAAGTGGAAAATCCACTATTGATTTGCTAGTTAATCTATTCGAACTAGTGATTTTGAGTTTCTTCCCAGAGGGTGACAATAACAAGCGCAATAAGTACTGTTGGATCTGAATGAATCCTGATGGGAGGATTGAAAGTGTAGTTTTCCCACCATTGACCAAGAATATGAACGACAAGAATATAACAAGGAGATTCAATTCACCGCCACAGCCATCTGTACTGCAATGATACATAGCCTATGAACATCAACAATGAAGTTAAGTAAGACTAGTTTCATATCAAGATTATTTGAAAACTGCATTGCCACAGCCTCCCGCTCTCTCAATGTACCCCATATTTCATGGCGAGTTACCAGCTACCTAGTATTTAAGGCGAAGTGGGGGTGGTTTATCAATATGGAAACGATTTATCAACCATATTTAATAATCATAAAGATATGGTATACAATGGTCAATTGTAAAGGCGATAATAGTGATTGATATGGTTGGTAGTGATTGATCAATTATGGATGTTATTGTTGGATATGCAAGTGATTGACATTGGCATTGATATCGTTGATAGTGACAGAACAACCATTAATGATGGCCAATAATGGTGGCTTATTATGGTTCTACAATAGTGGCTTATCATTTTTAATGATGCTTGCTCATCATTGGCATCCAAGCACCCATCAAACTTGGCTTACAATCATGATAAATGATTGGGTTACTGCCCTATCATGGCCTTGTTTTGAAGCGTTACGGCTATTGGAGAGTAGGGGGGCATGAGAAGATGTTTTCCCAGCCAAAAGTACACGAAACAGCAGGAAAGAGAAATTGCTGGCACGTATGTGACGCCACCTTAAAGTAGTGGTATCAGTTTTGGAAGGTCGTGTTGTTTTTGATCATGTCCATATGTTGCACATGCGTGTCTTGTGCACGTCTAAGAACACACCTACCAGGTTGTGCATGAAACACATATCTACCGCAAAAAGCGTTGTTCGCGCACTTTGATTGGACTACAAATTTAGCAAAATTTTGTTGTGGGTATGAATAGATGAATGAAATTCAATCTAGTAACTCATGCTAACTACATGCTATAACCATTTAAGCATCATAGGGTTAACCATGATCCCGTGATATTCAATCTAGTAACTTATGCTAACAACATGTTAAAACCATTTAAGCATCATAGGGTTAACCACTATCCCCATTAACCACAGGTCAGCACCGCGCCTCCACCAACCACATCACGTACTTCTTCAACTGCTCTCGAACCTGGACAACTGGGGGAAGCATCAAGGCTCAGTGAAAATGGTTGATGAGTTAATCATGGTTAATTGGATCAATGATTCACTATGGAAAATGGGTGAAGATCATGGTTAATTGGTTGAAAATGGTTAATCCGGTTAATCAATGGCTAACAACCGTTTTATTTGGATCAGTGTTTCTTTGGATCCGATTGGGCTGATGGCTGATATCTGCTAGAGCAAGCACCAAGAAACCAACAACAACGACGAGGAAAGTGTAAGGAACATTGCGGACGGTTCCCCAACGAGGGACTCAAGGCCACCACCATCCATCGCCCGGCTGTTCTTCGAATGAACTCATGTGACAGCTTGACACGTCATGTGGGTTGAAAAGATGTAGTGGCTGCAGTGTGCAGGTAAATCTATATTATCATATACTGCAATTACATATATATATTGCTCAATCATTTAGAGATATTCAGAGATAATCAAAGAGATACACATGCTCACAAAATCTAATATACATCTATCATATCTATTCTATCTTCATGCGGCACATTATGATACATTCTGCGACAGCAATACAACCTGGATACATCCGATACACTCTCATCGCTTCCCCGCAGCAACCTTTCTGCGATCTGAGCTGCGAAGGGAACGCTTTGGTTCAGATCGCCGAGGTCGTAAAACCAGCCTTGTTGCGACACCGTTTCATTGTATCCTCAGCGCAAGGATGAAGCTTCGCAGTTTCTAGTCATGACCACTCAAGCCAAGCTGATAATAACCATGAAAAGTGGTTGTAATCGCAAGGCTCTTTGCGGATGAAGCGCAACGTACCAGTTCCACGTATACTACCACGTGCTGAGGGTTGTTCGTATCCATGTTGGTACGTACTAACCATCCAATCTGATAATTATCAATAGCAGTGTCAATCAGGAAACCACCAGTAACTTGGAGTAAATCACGACTTTGGCAAACGCCCTGCTTGAAAAATCTCGGAAGTGGTCAGTGGTGGTGCCAAGGCAATGGCTCTCGTCAGGATTCAATTGATTCTGAGACAACTCCAGGAAAATGTTTACGAACACTCTGTTCTTGGATAGATTGGTTTAGCAATGTCTTAATGATGATCACTGTACCGAGCATAGGGTGACCCCCCGCAACCAGCTCTGCTTGGGAATCACTTTCGAATCTGTAACTGGCGGCTGACCTTGTACCTACCATTGTTCAATCATGAGATTCTGCTGGCGCCAAGCGCGGGAGGAGCTGACCCACAGCGGAACGCACAGGCGCTGCGTTCCGAGCACGTCACAATCAATCCATGACGCCTTGTGGTGCCATGTCCACGGCTCGCATCGGCTCACGTTCACCACGGTTAGTTCGGGATTATTACAGCGACTTTAAGCTTGGGGAAAACTGTGGTATATCTGATAATAACCATGAATGTTATCATGATATAACCATGAACCTTAAGCACAGGGTTATATCATGGTTACAGCTACCTTATTACAGCCACCTGAAATCTAGTAGGCTATGGTTATATCCCAGGGAAACCCCACGGTGCGGCTAAGCACCCACCTCAGAAAGCACCCGCCAAGGGACCATGGCAGTCGTAGTTCCCAACACCTCGGGAACGTGTCACAAGTAAACCCCGCAAGCATGCCGGTGAAGACATAAGCGATGGTGGGCTCAGTTGATGATGATGATGATGATGATGATGATGATGATGATGATGATGATGATGATGATGATGATGACATATAATAGTTACTAATTAGTTGAATGAAGTTGGATTACCCTCTAGTAAACTAACCTGGAAGCTGAAATCACTAGTTTTAATGGGTGAGCCACTTGTAAACGTTGGAATTTCCACTTCTAAGTGAATTTACCGACGGGTATAGTAACATCACGTGAACTTTTGCCTATACTGACAATGGTCAGTCAATGATGATGACATATCATGCCAATAAATGATGATCATAGCATTGAAAATTCATGGTGCATCATGGTGCGGTGATGGCTCAGCAGTTGTACACATATTCTGGGTTCTGCAAGTGTTCTTGTTCTCCGTATTGCTGAAGGTATTGAAGGCCATGAGTGATACAAACAACACAGGTTTGTCCAATTCAGAATTGGGAGGTGACTACTGTGAAGGAACGAGCCACTACTCTTCCATTCACTTATTGATTATCCAGGGATTATATTATGCACTGATGGTAGCAAGCAAGATGAGTATAGCACAATGAGAACAACTGACCACGCTCACTACCAAACTCATTCATTACATGCAAAAGTACCATATCCCACCGGACATGATCGTCATTCATCTAGGGTTTATTCTAGCTGGTTGAGTTCGGAGTTCATCATGGTGAATGCTCTTGCAAAGTGCTCTGATCAGTGATGGGGTGATGGTTAATGGCCAGCTGGACAACAACTGGGGCTAAGAAGAGCAAGTTTGATCATATCGGTCAATAAATATACAATCAATTGCATTATACATACCTCTCAAGAATGGATTCTACTGGTTGGTTCTGCTCGAGTCGTCCTTGTGCTTGACGACAACACCCACCTTTCAAATTCGAGGCACTGCAGTACTTCAAATATGGCGGGCCATGTGCTCGATCTCCGAAGTAGTTTGCCTTCCACGATTTGGCTATGGGTCAATATTAACCAGCAATAATGGGGGATATATAACTGATAACAACCAACCATTTCATTAGGGAAACAGCGGTGAATGATTTGGAACCTGGGGGACTCGCCGGGTGAACTGACCCACAGCCATTTCGAGTCACAAACTTCCAACTCTGCTGCAACCAACTGCGAGACTCCCACGCCAAGCCCATCCGGTCACAACTCATCAGGCCCATCATGGGTCTCCCATGGTCACGGCAGTCCAAACTGTACAGCTTCCAGGCGCACTGCACGGCGCGCCTCGGAGTAGTTGTTGCCCGGGTAGTTGTTACCTCAGGTCGTTGGGGAGTCGCTGGGGAGTTGGTTGTGGCAGCGGATGTCACTGACCCCCTGAGGGGAATGTCACCAAGCGGGAAGCTACTGGAAGGAATGTTGTGGTCTTATGTGCTCATCATCATCTGAAGTTGAAGAAAAAGACTCCCTTGGGGTGGCAGGTTTGCTGGTAGATTTTGACTGACTTCCGCTGGCTGATTTTGATAACTCTTTCCTGAACTTCTCTCTTGAATCTTGAAGGAACGCCTCTGATGGTCCTGGCCAACAAAACCAGCTGAATCCAAAGACCGAAGAAAGGGCAGGTATCCAAGCAATCCAAGCATGCTCAGATCTCAGCCGAGTCACAATATGTACCTGAGCAAACTGAGGGTGAAATCAATGGGACAAGTCTGCTTGAGCGGCCCTCAATATATGTGTGTGTGGGTTTGTTCATATATGGTGTAAGATTTAATGATAGTTAATCGTGGTTAATGGCCAATGGCTAGTTAAAAGGGATCATATCCAAATCAAGATTGGGAACATATGTGGTTATTTTTTTCGGGATAGCAGGCAACATATGGCTTAACTATCAGCTGTATACCTTACAAAGTGTTAATTATAGGGGATAAAGATCAAGAGTAATTAACCAAAATGCTGAAACAATGGCCATGACAGGTTAACAACGAACAGCTTACTGAAAACATACTGATCTTGGAACTCTTTGGTGGTTCCCCTGACCATCCCCACTACACAAATGATGGCTACAACTCCAATCCACAGTTCTGTTGAAACCAGAAATGTGGGGAAAGAGCTACACAAGTGGTCTATTGAATAGTGGTTGTTGTAGATGCATTTTACAGTTCATGGAATGTGTTGTTTATCGCTGGATTATGCAGCTTGTAGGTTGGAATTGCAACAGTGTAGCTCTTAAGAAAGTCAGAAAGAATAAATGTCATCCATAACCATTAATTACCAATTATGAACCATTAACAATCATAGTGGTTTATAGTGGTTCAATCAACTGACAAAGCCTTTTCGATTCCCAAAGATCACCATCTGAAGTGCCACATGCGGCCCTTCACCCGCCCCTTCCCATGGGCGCCCCTCAGCCAGGGGTGCCGTTGTTGGTGCCATCCGGCGTGCCATTGGGGAAGAACTGCAGGTAGCACTGCGCACCTGCACCGATTCCCTGAGTCGGATACCTCGGCGTGTCGGCATCGCTGGGTTCCTGACTCTGGGGCCTTCATAGATGCAGAATGGTTGTAAAAAAGAAAGTTCAAACTGGTTGTGCTTATATAAATGATGTAATAACATGCTATTCAAAATGCTTCACATACATGTATAACAACAAGTATATCAAACAATAACTTCAATGGTTTTATTCAAACATATAAAGTATCTCTGTCAGGAACAGTTGAATATAATTCTTTGGAGTACATTGTGGTTCCTGCAAAATGGTCGTATGATATAATGTTCATAATACTGCTATTTATATCATATGAGATATACTGATATTATAGGAAATAAACTCAAAATATTACTACATAGATGAACTACATATGTATACAGTTCTATATGCAGCACATGGTATCAATTGGTATATGTTGCAGTCAGCTGTGGTCTCAAAACCCACCGCCTCGATGGTGCACAACTGTGCGAATACTTCTAAGGTTGTGTGGTTGAGAACAGCCATCGCAACCATGTAACAACAAGAATTGTATATCAGCTATCTGCAGGTTCATCTAGGTATGGTTGCATGGAGTCGATGATAGCAACTGATGTGTAACATGTTAGATGATTTATGCACAAAATGTAAATAATGTATATATGTACCTTTACAATCATCATATAGCACGAATAAACAATATTCACTGATTCAATAGTTTAAAATGTTTCAACTATACAATTATGGTACATGATGGTTCTTTGAATCTCGATCATCATATATACATGTGTGTAAATACATAAAAATATACATATACATATATATCCTGTATACTTATCATCACCAGAAAAAGCGTCTGTTTTAGCATCGATCAGCTATCCCTATCAAGCTTCAGAATTGCAAGACTGGATCAACAAAACATATCGCCACAGAAAGCACTGGTAAAAAAATCTGATATATATATATATAAACCACTACTAAAACTGGGCTTTCTTAAAGAAGCCATGTATTCAAACCATGGCTGATATCTACTAAATCTGATATATTGCCATGGCTGAAGAACTGGGCTTCTTTGGGGAAGCCAACTCGTTGATGGTGCGGCAGCAACTCATCCAGGCCCCTGGACGCGGTGTGCGATGACAAATCGACCGGGCTCCCCCGGTGTTTCTTCGATGGCTCCTGTGGTTATGGCAATGGCTCGAGTTGAAAAACGGTCACCTGGTTGGTGGTTTTTCACCACCCCGTCATGAAAAATAGGCGCAAGTCAACCAACCAGTTGTAAAATAATTAGGAAAAATAAAACATGTTAGTTTGAAACCACCGACCAGCAACGCTATTGGCTGTGCTTGGGACTTATGATTGGTGAAAAACACACTTGAGTATGTCCAAAGACATGGTGCCCAAGTTACGCTGGTAGTTTCCCGATCAACAAGAGCTATGAACTTGGATGGTTAGTAGGTACCACCATTCTTGGACAAACCCATATGGTGGTTTCTCTAAATAGGGGACCCCCCAAAACAGGTGGTTTATTACTACTAATGATTACTAGTGGATGATTTGAGGGTACCCCTATTTTGAGAAACCACCATATAGTTCTTTAGCTATTGGTGTGACAATGCCCTGTTGTTGACCATTCTAAACCTTTATAACCCACAATTAATCCATGAATCCATGAAGTAATTATGATTAACCACTATAACTCTGACAACTATGAACCATTAAAAAACCACTGGCTATGAACATACCAAATACAATCCATTAACAACTATAAATAGCCACTATCAACCATCAGTAAAAAACATATACGATCAAAAAAACACTATACATCCATCAATCCATGAGCGCTGGCGAGTCACGGCCAGCCGGACATCTTTTCTGCGTACTCGTCAAAGGTCATGTCGCTGATGTTCAGCAAATGAAAATAGCTCGTTTCCTGAGCAAGTCGAAGATTTCGGTTCATTATGGTTGATAAGTGTGATTCGTGATTGATTATGAATGGTCAAGTAAGATTTCACTCTTGGGCCCCAAACTCCCCGTTTTTGCCCTGCCAGTTTTGGTGTATCAGAGCTCAAAGATCTGGTTTTTGAGGAAGGTCTGACCTCACAGTTGATGTCCATTGGCGATCATTCGAAGCAGAAATAGTAAGTGCCAGCTTTTGGATATCGGACAAAGCGCTGACAACTCTACCCACTATGCCATTGGCTACTTCGAGCACCTCAACTTTGGCGATTCGGAGATCCAGCCGTCTCTAAACCACCTGGTAGATCACAAAAAGCTGTTAAATCGAACGAAGAACTTGGGGTTGGCTTATTGACAGTGGGACTTCCTTCATTGAGAACTTCATTGTTGATTGATAAGTAGAATTAACCATCAACCATTTTGAAGTATGATCAACCATGTACATTGTTAGCATTGGTTTATTTCCCGTGACTTGCAATGATCGTCAGCTCATGCTGTGGCCAGCTTGGCAACAGCTCTCCCTGATTTCTCCATCTCGCAGCTGGTCTTCGCATGGTACGTGGATGTGCAGCTGAGGTTATAACCATGGTTAGTTGCGCCCTGTAACAATAAGGTAGCTTAGAACCCCTAGAAACTATGGCTAGTGACCACTTACGAGCCGTGGGGGGTGCACATCCAAGTACGCAAATGGGTTCCTCCAAACTCTGAACAAGAACTTCAATGTTGCAGAAGTGTTGCTTCGTAAATGAGATTCAGATCACAAGATGCATATGTATGTCTATACATATATCTATAAATATATATAAATATATATAAATATATATAAATATAAATACATATGTAAATAGGAAAAAAGATATATACACACTCGCAATATACGCGTGTATCAATATATGCAAATATGTACAAATCTGTCAATATTGACATGCAATGCAAATATGTATATACATATGTATATGTGTCTAAAATATTGGGCAGCAACCACCATCGAAAGAAAACCTCCTGCCGTGTCTACCCGGCGACTCAGTCAAAATGCCGGGGATGTGATCATTTGTCATACCAGCTGATGGTCCTCATCATAACCGTACTGAAACAAAGAATCATGGTAATTTCATACTGGTTGATATAATGGACCGTTTATCCCTAGCAAATCATAATGGTTTATATACTGGTAAATTCAAAATGGTGAATACCACTAGCAATTTCATGATAATGATGAATAATTGCTAGCAGTGATCTATATACTGAACTATCAAAAAGTGTTGGTAATGGATGCTGATGTTCGGCTATGGCCTGTAATGAATAGTAAGGATTCATACATCCATCATCACATTGATCATTCCATATCATTCCAATAAACATTTGCAAACAACCAATGGGAAGAAACGGAGGGTGGGGCAACAACGGGGTGCTACAACTGTGGGCCGGGAACTCCCAAGTGAGTTATCCAACCACCATGTGATCACTGACAACTAGCCCCTTTCTGCCACATCGCCACATGCCTTAGGCCATTGCCATCCCCTCTACAGCCACATGACTGCTTCCTTAACTTCAAAGGTTCGGTCTTGCTGGAAAAAACCGGCCATCCCTTCAACGGGTTCTTAGCACCATCAGTCCGAGCTTGGTTGGTTGCCTCCAAGTCATCCATAGGTTGACGAACTCATACGAACTCCATGAAAAACCAACTAATGTCGTAATAATAGGGATAGATTTGCCATTAATTAGATGGTTATATATTCATGGATAGATGTTGTCATCAACAGTAATTAATATATGAGGGACTCGATGAATATAGATATGTGAATAACTGACTCAAGCATTGCTTGTTGTCGGCGAAGCGTCAACCATTGTTACCACTATCATTTGCTAATTTGGAAATAGTAATATAAATGATGGTGAAGCGGTAATATTTAAAGACGACTAAGTATGACCAATGAATCAGCTGGATATTCTTCATCAATGTAAATACAGTTTAGCTATAGTTAAGCATCATTCACCATTGTTGCTATAGTTAAGCATCATTCACCACTACTCACCATAATCAACCATCACTGACGATAGCTGGGCATAATCAACCAACTCGAACCATTATTGGCCCTGATCCACATACGAGCCAACCATTTATCAACAATCATTAAGAAACACCACCAACCATCACCAATTCACCATCAAATCATCATCAACCGTCATTCATCAAACATGAGTCCCAACCATCAACTAACCATTTCACCAGCGATTCACCAACCTTAAACCAACCATTCACCAACCATGCGCCCACCATTCACCAAGCATTCGCCCACACCGCTTCACCCATCGCGCCACCGTTCCCCGGCTGTTCCGAAACGCGATGCAACCGGGCGGCGTTGAAGGGTGTGACGGTGGCCAAGTCAGCCAGGCTGTGCAGCGGCATCACCTGAGTTCGCTCGTTCGCGGAGCTGCGCTGTGTAGCTGGTGCAATGGTTGGTGAAGGGGGGGTGCAAAGGTTGGTGCAATGGTTGGTTGGTGCAATGGTTGTGCTTTACCCCAAAAAATGGTTGGTTTGTTACTATAAATGACTACTAATGGACGATTTGGGGGTACCCCTATTTTGAGAAACACCCATATGGCGAGCTGGGTCAAGCAGTTAACCAACACTAGCAACAATAATAACCAACAAAACAAGGGTTTATAATAATGCCTATAATAATGGTCAATATTAACCAACAATAGTGGCTAATAACCAACAAAACGATAGGGATAACGAGCTGGTTAATGAAAGGGAACCAGGGGGACTAAGGGTTTTGACCCACAGCCATATGGCTAATGATTGAACTGGTTAGTGGTTGATTAAATGTTGCTTGATGGGTGGTTTGGGGTTGGTCCATGGCTGGTCAATGCTGGTTATGGTTGTAGGTTATGATGATGCCTAGTTGGTTAGGGTTTCAAGGTGGCTTGGTTAATGGTTGGTGAGTGAAGTTAGATCATGAAATTGGCTGGGTTGGTGGTTAATCAAATTGGCTGGTTTCAGGTTGATGAATAATGATTTAGTGATTGGTTAATGCTAAGTGGTTGATTTATGGTCAGTTAATGATGGTTGTAATGATGGTTATAAGTTGCAATGATGGTCGATTTTTGGTGTGTTAATGGTTTGTTAGTGTTTGCCTAATAGCCCTTAGTGCTTTGTAATGGCTGAATATATATATATATATAAATAAAAATATATATATATATATTATGTAAATAAATATACAATACATAGAGAGAGAGGGATATCAACAGTATGGAGGGATATAACCAACCAACAGCAACGGCAACGACAACTGGATGCATCAACAGGGATATCATGGGGAGATAGCTGCCTTCAGATTCAGAATGTTTCATGAAGCGAATGCATCGTCATAAACATATATTATATACATTACTATAATATATATATATAGTATATAAGCAAGATCATGAGTATAAACCAGTAAAAAAGAAGTTGTATCCAGTCATTTTGTAAATCTAAATGACTGAAATTACAAATTGTAGCTTGAAACCTTCATAGATCATGGTTTAAAATCATTCAAACGACTCGGTTGATCACCCTACCACTGGGCTAACTGGTTCCCGTGCTTGGCCAATTCCCCTGCTTGGCCAACTGCTCCCAAGGGCGCAACTGTACCAGCAAACAAAGCTTTAAGGCGGAAGCCATCCATCTGGTGAGCTATTGCCACAGGTTTCACATGTCGGGGCTACCCTGGGAGCAATGAATTCCCAAGTTATGACTGTTGGCTAACCATTGGTGGCTTGGGGTAGCCGAAATCTCCCAGTCCAAGTGACATGGTTCAAGACAATATCAAGGATGAAGCACATGCCTTTCCGGGATGGCCAGCGGTACAAGGAATGGTTCAACAGGGATGGTTGCGGTCAAAAAACTCTGTGAAGCGGACGTGTTTCTCAGCTTCTTCAAGACGAAAATAGCTTAGTGATCCTCATCAGGTGGTTTCTAGAAATGGGAGACCCCCAAATCATCTATTAGAAACCATTTGTAGCAATTAAAGCAACCGTAACTTTGGGGTTCGGTATGGCTTGAGAAACCACCATCTACCTGTTTCGTAGAGGTGGCGCTATCATGTTCCCTCATCCCACTGGGTGAAGAGTCGAAGTTCTAGGGTCAATATCAGGATGACATGTACAGTTCCTCTCCGGCAAATTAAAATGGACTATAGCTGGCTTTCCGATTAAAATCAAAACTCATGATTTTCAGCCAAAATTTGCCATGTATAGCTGATTTTCCAGCGAAAACTCTTGATGTTTAGTACAATCAGGCCAGTTTCCCAGAGGCTAAACAAGCATGGATGGTCGTGGCTTGTCACTACCATATTGATGTTTGTGGCTCGGGCCAGGCCATCGAATGTGGGCAGCAAGGTGGATACAGGAAGTGGATGAGCTAATTTTTGCCTCTGGTAATATGATGGTTTCTCATAATCGGGAACCCCTTAAAGTGTTGGTCTATAATTACTCAAAATTGATTAAAACAGGATGATTTGGGAGTACCCCTACTTTGAGAAACCAACATATATAAAGATGTTTCCGCTTCTTTTGTTTCCACTTCGCAGCTTGTTTGTCAAAAGTTAAATAAATAAATAAACAGAAACCGACCAGTGGACATTTCCTTAGGGAAACCCTTCCTGGGACCCCGGAGCCAATGCCAGGCCAAGCCCCAAGCATAGACTCACCCTCTTGTTGACAACCAAAGGGCCGAGCCAAGCCTCTGGTCCCTAAGGTTTTAGTCTATCCGCAAACGAAGGAAATGGCCATCTGGACCCCGGAAACAAAGCTTTTTTCCCCTTCCTCTTTGGTTTGGAGCTCTTTCGGCTCTTCTTTCCAAAGGGGGGGTGGCTGCGGGACTTGAACCAAAAAACACTTGTGGAACAAGAAGTCCGCTGAAACATCTTAAACACCGGGGACGTTGGTGCAAAGATGTTTCCGCTTCTTTTGTTTCCACTTCGCAGCTTGTTTGTCAAAAGTTAAATAAATAAATAAACAGAAACCGACCAGTGGACATTTCCTTAGGGAAACCCTTCCTGGGACCCCGGAGCCAATGCCAGGCCAAGCCCCAAGCATAGACTCACCCTCTTGTTGACAACCAAAGGGCCGAGCCAAGCCTCTGGTCCCTAAGGTTTTAGTCTATCCGAAAACGAAGGAAATGGCCATCTGGACCCCGGAAACAAAGCTTTTTTCCCCTTCCTCTTTGGTTTGGAGCTCTTTCGGCTCTTCTTTCCGCGTCCCCCCAACCTTCCGCCAAAGGCTGGAGGCTCAAGTGTTACAAAGTTCAACCTAGAAAGGGATTGGGTGTAAACACCGAGAAATGGCTTGATTTTGGGATGATTTTTGGGCAAAGCCATGCTAGCAAGCATAGCCAGGCCTTCATTCAGGTATAACCGGGCAGTCTTTTGACTAGCCCACCGCCCTTGTACGAGAAGGCGGTCCATGGATTGGTGCTTGGTGAACCAAAAGGTCGCACCACCACGTCGAAGTGAGTATGGTCTAAACTGAAAAGCCTCAAGTCCTAATGCCGTTAAGCATTGACTAAAAAGACCTCGCCACTTAGCGGCGGAGGTAGCAAAAGGGGTTGCTGGTGATGCTATATGTTTCCATTGTTTAACAAAGGAAATAGCTTCTTCAAACCCAAGGATGACGCTTTCAGCGGCCCCTTGACGTTTGCCCCCTTTAGTGAAACCGAGGCTGATGACTGCTTGAACATCGGGTTTTCCACAAAGAACATGGCTGTTGCGCAGGGACAAAATTTCCCCGGTTCGCAACATGCAGTAAAAGCCTATCATCAACGATACCGCAAACGAGTTATGCCTTTTAAAAAGCGCCCAGCCAACCATGGCGTGAACCACGTGCTGGGGCAAAGGCGGTGCTCGATTGGGTATTTCGTTGATCGACCAAGTACGTAAAAGTCGCCAAGAACCATGCAATTGACCACGCAGGTCAGGTTGAGAATCCTGAAGTCCAGCAAGTGTGTCACAGGCTTGTGCCCTACCTGCTCCACTGGACCATAGGTGCTCAATGTAATCACATACCAAAGGATCGAGGCGAGACTTTAGACGAGGTAGGCTTTGACCGGCCAAAGTGAGGTAATTCATAAAACCTTGCACTGCAAGGTTGTAGCGGCGTTTAGTAGCTGGCTGGACTGTGAGCTCCTGAAGTGAACCAAGACGACGACGTTGAGTTGCCCTTTCCTGCGGAGTGGTGCCTTCAAGCACGCGTTTTCTTCCCATTGCGGAACTTTGTGCGGACATGCCTTCCCCATCGGGAAGGTTTATCCGCAGGATTTTGCTCGGTATGGACATATGCCCATACCGGGTGTATGTTCCCCGCTAGGATCAGGGCATTGAGCCGCGCCAAAGTTCGTCGGAGCTTCTTTGAACTGCTTCTCCCACGAGTCAACGCATGGAGGCAGACCAGGCTGTCTGTTAAATGGATGAACCTGCAACCAAAGTGCTGCTGGTGCTCCAACCTCCACTTGACTGACGTGAGCACTGCTCGAAGTTCGAGCGAGTTTATATGTTCATGGCCTTTCGTCCATGACCAGCCGCTAATAATTTTCCACCTCCATAGGCGGCTAGGCACACTTGCCCGAAGACGGTGGAATTTCTGAAGTTGGGTAGTAGAACTTGTAAGAAGGATGTCTTCCCCTTTGATGGAAATAAGGTTGCCAAGCTTATTTGCCAAAAGGGTCGGGTCCACGGAGCTGAGCTTTCGTGGCATGTTCAGTGGAAGCCTTAGCAGGCGACCTTGAACCATAGGGTCAAACCCCGGACGACAACGATTGATGATCTCCTGTGCAGTGAACCCACGGGACCATCCCAGAAGACCAAACAAAGGGTTGAGCAAACAAGCGACCACTGGCACACTCCAAGCATTGCCAAGCAATGTCAACCTGATATCAACCGTGGACTCAGCTTTGCGCTGCGACTTGGCAACGCACGGTTGGGTGTAGTTGGCCGGGAATCCAAGGATGACTTCACGCTCATTGACGTTAGGTACACGAAACTGACCGTGCCGGTTGGTCACGCTGTGACAAGAGCGATATTGGTATGGAGGAAAGCGAAAGCTGTCCTCATGCCACCTTTGTAGTTCATCCACATCACAGTGGTGAACTCCAGCAGGGCGACGCCCCGGATAGGCTCGTGGTCTGCTAGTAGTGAAAGTGGGGAATGCGTTGGACTCGTCCACCTTGTGCCAACCGCTGAGCAAAACTTCGGACAGGGGCCACTCCCCGACTAAAGTCAACCGGTCATCTTCAAGGGTATAACCCTCGTAGCAGATGATCTCCCATGTTGTCCAGTACAGCCTGGGGCGATGCGACCAGGTGAGATCCCCGGCATCACACACCAGGGGTTGTGAACCAAGTCCCTCAGACATTGCAACCTTGTCGACCTCGTCCATCGATGCAACGCTCTCAACAAGTTCGTGAGTAGGACACCACACAAAGACCTGCTGCAACAACGCTCGAACACGAGGAACGTGGGTAAACAAGTTTGATCGCAAATCCTTCATTGCTCCTTTGCGATCAGCGTTGAGGCCAGACACACCCTGGCAGGGTGGTCCGGCACCCAACAAAACAAGGTCACATTGACCAAACCGGCGAGCCCAAGATTGCACCATCTCGAGGTCCACACTCTCCACTCCTTGAACATGAATCACACCTGGGTAATGCGATTCGACGACACGACGAGCAGGTTCATGAATTTCCACCGAGATGTACCCAAGGACATTCACCCCCAAAACGTCCAACGCGACTCGAAGTGAGCCAATGCCGTCGAAGAGGCTGACCACCAAAACACTGAGGTCACGGCCTTCATCAGGGACAGAGCCCCGGAGAGCACCATCCGATGCGATGGCTCCGACTTGAGTCAGGGCGTGGCTTGCGCACAATCCACCCCCGTCTTGCGAGGCATCACTGCAGGTGACAGTGCCATGCATTTCAAGGCGAAAATCCAAGCGGGCTAAGGACAGCAAACCTAAGAGGCGAGCAACCTCCAGTTTACACTCTGGCGGTGTTCTCTTCTTGATCCAGGTGTTGCCCTGGAATGACTCGATGTGCAACCAAACCGCATTGAGGCAACCCAACAGCGGCCGACGGAACATGGTGAAGTACACAAGGCCTCCACACACGACTTGCCACTGCTTCAGCCGGCCATGGGTGACTTGCAACAAGGAGAAAGCTAAAGCGAAGTACTTAACCAGCTTGCCCTGACGAGGAAAAGCAACTCCTTCAACACCATCCACGGTAGCACCCTGCAGTTCACAGTAGGCCGAACGGGACACACTCTTTTTGACATTTCGTGGGACACCCCACGTTTCATACTCCTGCCTCAGGGCCAAAATCCCCGGCGGAGAGGTCCCTTCCAAATCGACCATCTGAGTGGCTTGTACACGCTCGAGCAGGTCGAAGTTGTCAAGATACACTCGCCAGACCGGATCCATAGCACTCATGGGCCGATCCTTGCGCAGTTCTCCATCTGCTTGATTGACGTGGGTTCCATGATCTCGACTGTAACCAACCAGGTTGCGATGCACGTGTTGTGCTAGACTTACGCTGTTTAAAAACCCCATGGGTAACACGCGGCTAGCTACATACACATTGCCACCCCGCATGTGAGCAGGTGCCACATGTTCAGGGACCACCTTGTTAAAGGCAAGGAAGGGGATCCAAGAATCAGGCACAGACATGGTGTAAAAGAAACACTTCACGTCTTCGGAGCTCACAAGCAAATTATCACCAGGTTGTATGAAGAACGGGTTCATTGCACTCCAAGCGATAGGTTGGCAAAGCTTATTCAGCGGAATCAAATTCATAATCAATCGGAAGATCTCGGTCTTATCATCGGTCCATTCATCTTTTGTCACCCCGAACAACCCGTTTAACAAAGGTCCTTGGGGAGTAGCAAACACCTGATCCTCTTCGATGAAAACGCAGACCCCGCTTGAAACCAAACCAGCACAAACTTCCGCCCAGTCGTCATCACTCACCATCACCCGTGGACGAGGTAAATGGCCCCATTGTTCCTTAGGCTTAAGGTACCCAGGAAAGTTTTCAACGTAATGTCTACAACCTTTGGTGCAAACATCAACTAAGGGTACATTCCCCACCTCGTTGGGCAAGGCTGGGAAAATGTTAGCCCAAGAAAAAGCCCTGGCCACTTTGACCTCTTCACCACGGTAGTCAACAGAGCGGACCTTGAACATCTCATGCCAATCAATGCTTGGTATCACTTCATCTAAGCCACATAGCCTCTTGACATCTTTCACCAAACCATCAAGGCATAGGCGTTGCGACTTGTTCACCGGCCCATCATAGAAAATCTCACTTCCCCACACAGAGTTAAGAGACACCACAACACACTGTAACCATGAAAGTTCATTTGAAGTCATGTTCCAGTCACATGTTTCGAAATAAGCCCGGGAGGTAGGTAAGGGGTATATGGCGGTACGATCCCTCTTACCCGTGGTCGAGCTGCGAAGTGTCACAACCTCCAGAAGCTTCTGAAACAACACTGGTCCACAACTACCTAAGTTCATCCCAGCAACATCCCTGCAAGCCGGAAACTCGTTTTCAACGCTGTGGGTGGCGTCGAGTGCACCTGGATCGTGAACAGGAGCCCTGGCTAGGCTGTACTGCCCCACCGGCTCAACCGTCGGCTTCTCCTGGTGAAAAAACGTTCTCATGGCTGGATGCTTCAAAGTCCCACCATCCTTCTGGCCATGACGGAGCCCTTTCAACACTTCTAGCCTCAAAGGAACTTGACACAAGCCCCCCTGAACTTGGCTGTCTCCTGTTCGATCAGGGCTCCTCACAATGTCCTGGCTGACACTCTTCCGAGGGGTCTTGGATCTTCCAGGGACCACATTCCCCGTTTCATCTGCTGCCTCCAGGGTCTCTGCCCCGCCTAAAGGTGGCTCATCTTGGCCACCAGTGATCTTCTCGACTGTCTCCTCTGCTTTCAGGAGCTCTTGGCTCCCGTTTCGTCCTTCTTCTTCCAGGCTTCTCCCTGGTTCTTTTGTCCTTTCCCTCCTTTGGGTCGCTTCCCTTCGTCCTTCCCCGGATACTTCCCTTTTCCTCCACCTTTTTGGGATCCACCAGTTCCATCCGGCAGGGCGGCGAGTCTTCGAGTGTTGGCTTCCTGGGCCGCGTCTCGCCTGGCTTCCTTCACCTCTCCAAACCCTGCTATTGCTGGAACCTCGGCCGGGGGGATTTCGAGCTTCTGTGAGACCGACCAATGGGTCCCACTCAACGTCGACTCCACACTCTTGAGTCTTTGCACTAGCACATCTAGTGCTTGAACGGGGCGAGCCCGAATCAGGTGGTCGATGCTGCTGCTCAACGTGAGCACCTCTCTCATCGTTGCACCTGCTGCTCGTCGATGCATGGTCTGGCGGGCATATTGGACCGCGACTGGGGGCACCGATCCTCTCTTGTCCTCCACCCCCAAGTCCTGCATCATACAGCTCCTCATCTGGGATATTGCTGCTGAGGCCAATGCCCCTGGGTAGTTCTCTGCTATCGCCCTGACCTTGCTGGCCTGTTGAAAAATCGTCTCTTCGCCTTCCTGGCCCAGGTCCTCTTCCTCCTGCGAACCCGAGCTGCTGGAACTCGACGACGATTTGCGGCTCTTCCTTGCCACATACCTTCGGGCCAGTTTGGCCACCTTGGCCCGCACTTTCTCTCTGGGGTCCATGCCCGTCCCGGCATAGAGTCGCCGTGCCTTCTTCTGGCTTGCTAACCTGGCTTTGGTGCCGTCCAGGTCCACTTGCTCTGAGCTCGATGAGTTCTTTGGTCGCTTCTTTTCTTTGTCTTTTTTCTCTTTCTTCTTCGACTTCTTGTCCTTCTCTTTTTCTTTCGCTTCGTCCTTGCCTCCAGGGTCCCTGGCCCCGTTTCCTCCTTTGGGAGCTTGCGCTGGTCCATGATGTCTTCTGAGCATCTCCAGCTCGTCCGTCTCGTCGAGGGGGGTGGCCTTCGCTATGTTGTTCACCCAACCCTCTTCTGTTCCATCCTTCCTCATAGCGCGAACTCGAAGGCCATGACATAGATCTTCTGCCACCTCGTCTGCTGGGCATGTCCTCGAACATTTGTGCACCCGCAGAACCGCCGATGACTGCCCGCTGAGAGCCCGTAGCAAGCTCTCCTCGTCCGTCCCCGTTGGATCCAGGGTAATATAAATCCTTTCGCCCTTCTTCTTCAACCCGGTAGCGATGCCTGCTACCCGGCACCTCTTGTAGAAGTATGTCGCCTCCTCGAGAACGATGCCGTCGCTGCCAATCATCCACTCGACCTGGGCTTCTTCCATAGGGATGGCTTCTCCTGCCTGCCATCGGGCTAAAGGACTTCGGTTGGCCTCCTCCTCTGCTTCTATGTCGTCTCTTCCTGAAGGTCTCCTCCTCACTCTTCTCCTCGCTCCGCCGGGCACTCCTCCGCCGGCTCTGCCATGTCGTGCCAAAGCTTTTGCCTTGGCCTTCGCTTTCGCTTTGGCCTTGGCTTTTGCGCGAGCCCGGGCCATAGCTGCCATAGCACGCTTCGGTGCCATTGCTATCTTCTATGGGGATGGGACCTCCAGTGGTCCCTACCTCGCTTCCAGTGGCTAAAGCCTTTTTCCTTCTTAGGCTTCTCTCCTCTTCTGTCCTTCTCCTTGGACTGCTTGTATTCCAGGTATTCCTGGAACTCCGATTTGTGACGCCCCGGTGGGGGTCCCTCTGGCTCTGGTGGCGCTTCGTGGCCTCGGTGATGAGAGTCACCAAAGTGGCGACCAACACTTCCACGTGCAGGAATTCGTCCGAGTCCAAAGGCCTCTGGTTTGTCAAGGACTTCCCGATCCGCTCGAGATACCGCCCTTGGTAGCTCAGCCCTTTCTCTGGCTGGTTCCGCTTTCTTTCTCCTCCTCTCTTCGGGATCCTCCTCTGATCCTTCAGTGATGCTATCACCGTTGTCCTCCTGATCGGATGACTTCTTCGCCTCCTTCTTTGCTTTGCTGGCTTTTGCCTTCTCCTTCTTGTCTCTCTTGTTTGCGACCCTCTTCTCACGTTTCTTTCTCTCGTCTTTCTTCTTTACTTTACTGCTTCTTGCCTTCTCTGCCCCAGCTGCTACTTCTGCTTTCCTTGGACCCGTTTCCTCTTCAGGCCACCTTCCTTTCTCAGGGTTGGCAGTCCCCGATGTATCACCCGGTGGAACCCCAAATGGTCCAGCCTCGCCCTCAGCTAAATCCGCAAGCGCCCCTGCGCAATTTCGCAAGGCCCCCAGCACACTCGCCTCCTGAAAGGCGCTCAGGCGATTGCCTGTGAGGATCTTGCCGATCCTATAATGGGTTTGGCAGGAGGCACAGACCGGGATTCCACTAAAGACCTTGCAGTTGGGGCAGGTCATGCACTTGAACCAAAAAACACTTGTGGAACAAGAAGTCCGCTGAAACATCTTAAACACCGGGGACGTTGGTGCATACAGTAAAAGAATATCTGCTAGGTGTCAGCTACACTTGCAGGTTACTTACCTAACTTGTTTTTCTTTGCATTTCCAGGTTGATCTACCAAAGAGGTAATCTTCTACGATTGATGATTGTAGGGGATCAATCCCCTATGGATCCCAATTCTGAAAGATCTTTAAACAAAGACGAAACACCCGGCTATTCTGTTTGTGCGGACGCACCGTTGACTGCGGTTGTGGTTCTATGTGTCACATGCGCTTGCAGCTGACATTGGCCATCCCACCAAAAATGATGATATATTGGCGGTTTCTCAAAATAGGGTGTACTTGTACCCCTCAATCATCTAACAATAACAATTTATATTCATAAACCTTCGATTTTGGGCTCCCCTATTTTGAGAAACACCCATTATGATCTATCCACATCCTTGGACCTGTGGTTTTACAACGGTCAAAACTTCAGCGGCTTGGTGAGACAGAAGGTTCCCAACTTATCCTCTGGTAAACTAGCCTGACAATGGGAAATCCACCATTTGTATCTGGTTTCCCTGGGTTTCCTCCAAGAATTGAGATTTTTCATTGCCAGATTCGATTCCCAGAGTGTAAATCATCCGGAGGTCTTTTACGTGTTGGGATATGGGGGGCCCGCTCGCAGGCAGCCATGGAGTTGACTACCCTGAACCCTGGCAACCCTGGGGCAACTGGCATCACCCACACGCATCTGACGGGCAGTTTGATCCCACAAAATAGGCTATTTCACCAATCATCTTCTCGTTTATTACCCAGATACTCCATCTATATCATATCTACCAACATGTTGGATAATTTTATAGATAAATGTTGGTGAATATATACCATAGAAAACTAATCATCAATGACCACTGATGACAATTGAGTATGCATGAACAACCATGAATAATCCATATTCACTCTAAGTGTTGTTGGTCGCATCATGTTTCCTATTCTTGGAAACAGGCTATCGACATACCAAACTACCCTCTGGTAAACTAACCTGGCAATGGAGAATTACCATATTTTGTAGGGAAACCCTGGGAAACCATCTATAATTAAATGGTGGGTTTTCCATTGCTAGGTGAATCTACCGATAAGTAGTTTCATATGCGCCTCACTTGGTGCTCCGCAACATCCCAGAAGAATACTGGATTGGCTCCCCAGCAAGAACCAGAACTGTCAAGTTGAGCAAGAAACGCTGAAAATCCAAGTTGGCGTCCCTTCAAAAACCACCGCATCTCCCTGGTTTCACCTTTCCTTCCTCCAAGGGAATCCCCAGCAGCCGGTGCCTTTTTCCTGCGTCTTCTTCACCAGCAGTTTCATGTCTTCGGCAGTTCCAAAGTAAGGTTCGATCTGGAACCAATCCTGCCAGCATCCCCAAGTTAGCGTAGCCGGCTCCACAACTTGTAGTCCTTTCCCATCTTCAAGTGTAGCTCTTCCCCATGCCCAACTAGAGTTTCTATGCCCATCATATTCAGCTCCCATCATTGAGAGTACAGAGCGGACAGCCTTGATTCAGTTCCATCCATCATCATCAATCCATCTCGGGCTGTCCAATATCAAAGGGTCCCATCCGTTCAGGTTGCCGCCCCGATCAAAAATAGGCGGCGATAAGCCCAACATAGCCCAAGTATCAATTGGTCATGGTGGTTGACAACAGGTTTTCAACTCAGAGACACAGCTATATTAATAAAGTAACCCCAATTAATAAATCCAAGTAATAAACCCAATGATCTTGGATGAACAGCTTGAGGAGATAGATAGCTTAAGGCCGCGCCAAGGGTAGGTGTTGTTGTGCCAGCGATCGCTACAGCTGCCTTTCCGCCCAGGTTCAGCAGCGCGGATCGTGAAGCAATGGCTTAGACCCAAAGTTTCTCAATTTCCTCCTGGGGTTCCCTATGTGGTGGTTTCTCAAGCCATAGGGGTACCCCTAAATCATCCCCAGCTCGCAACCTGCTTGACCCATAGCCTTGCGCAAATTCCGTTCACAACCTTCCGACCTCACAACCATCAACCACTGTTCCAAGCTCACCCAGCCCGGGAGGCCCTCCCTTCCGCCTTGGCCCAATATCCATGGTAGCCGTAGCCCGACACACCATCAGGCCCATACCTCGGGTCGCTATCATTGATTGACAACCAAATTTGGTTCAGTGAATGGCTATGGGCCAATATTAACCAACCAATAATGGTGGATGATGACCAGCAAAACTAGGGAAACAATGATTAACTATGGGGAACCAGGGGTATGGGGTTTTGACCCACTGCCGAATCACTTGACTCTGATTGCAAGAATCGTGAATCACTGAAATTCACTTGAAACGCTATCATTTGGAGTTTTCTCAAGTCATGGGGGTACCTCCCAAAATACTGTTAGTCATTTATAGGAATAAACCATCCATTTTGGGGCCACCATTTTGAGAAACCACCATTTAAGTGACGAACATAATGATACAAAGCAGTGATACTAGCACTATCGCGCTGTTAATTGGGTCACTATCTCATTTAGTCGCTATTTATGTGCTCAATTAATTAGTTTATTAATATGAGCTATCACTATCTACTAAGTTCTAGTAATGAGTGCTATCATGATCTATAAGCACTGATAAGTGACACGAATAACTAAGTATGATCATTGTTTTTGATGCTAATCGAGTACTAATTAGATGTTTCCGAATACAAATCATGCAAGTGCTGCTCTTCGTTCAAGGATTGTTGACGATCCTAATCATATATGAGTGACAAGTGATTCATTCTCATGATCATTCAGGATACTAATCATATGGGGGGTTCTCAAGATAGGCATACTCCCAAATGATCCTTTGGTTTAAACCATTTATAGTAACAAACCAATCGCTTTTGGGGGTGCCCATGGCTTGTTAAACCCCCATATGGCTGGTCAAGACCCACCATCCAGGGCTGCCATGCATAGACCAATACCAACTGCTTGGCTGGTCGATGTGAACAGCCATGCGTACGACGGGTACCCACAGCCATCGATTTGTTGAAGTGATTGATACTTCTGGGATATTTTTGCTACGCAAATAGTAGTTTACTGAAATGATCATCAAACAAGGTTGTAAATATTATTGCTAGTAGATAAATATCTATCGATATCAAAAAATGATTGCTATATAATAGGTTTTAATCATCCATGCGGCTGTGGGTCAATGCTCGCCCTTGCTGTACCATGACCCAACTGTTTGTCAAACTATGGGGATGTGAATTGCTAAATGGCTCGACCCATACCCCTGGTGCTCAGTATAATAATCACCGACACACATTTGTAACTTTATTTGAAGGTTATTATTCTATACATAATTGTTGTTGGTTCATTTGTATAGTTACCCTGGTGCAGTCAGCGGCTTCTTAGTCATCATTTGTAACTAACAAAGCGGTTTATTCACAACAAACACCAACAAAGCAAGCTGAGATCACTGACAACAACATGAAAGTCTCTCAAAATGGTCTCCAGCTTGTCAAGGTGCAAGTTGTGAACCACTGGCGTCACCCAAATACAGTCAAAGCCCATTCCTGCCGTGGCAAGCACATGGCAAACGCATGGGAAACACCATGATGTCTTGCAATCCTTACCATGAACCAACATAGGGGAAACCTTCTGTCCTAACCATAGAGCGTTTTTGTCAACTAGCCGCACTTGGACCCAGTATCACGGCATGAGACAAGGCCATTGACTGGAATTGCATATCCAACCAACCACCATGGTTACCGCCGCTGAATTTGCTTGTAACGGTCACTTTAACGGTCACTCTAATGGTTACTTTAATGGTTACTATAATGGTTACTATAACCGCTATCATGCAAATAGTTTGGTGACGGATACTATAACCGCTATCATGCAAATAGGTTTGGTGATGGTTCACCATACACCACCAAGAGCGATACACGGTAGAGGTCCTTATAATTCCTACCAGGCAAGTGCAAAAGACTATTTTCTATTGATGTTTAAGAGGAAGAATGAATAAAAATAAAAATAAGGCCCTATGTTTCCAGTTACCACTATAGGTAACCAGCAGCTTTCTACCATTGTTGGTTGGGGTTGGCGACCTATTCCAAATGTAACGATGGACAATTGCTCGCTTCATGATTCATGCCCTTCCAAACTGCCAGTTCTTCAGCAAAGCAAGACATGGACGTCGTGGAACCAACAAATTGGAGCGTCAACCCTGGTCCCTATGAATACATCAGTCGAAGCCTGGACGTTGTGCTAACTGCTGTTGGGTGCAGAGTCCTAGCAAGTCAATCCTGGATATTTACATTCTGCAACGAAATATCAGTAGCACGAGCACCAAGCGAGCAAATCTCACACTGATTAGCGACGTCCTTGCGGGTCATGTAACTATTATCATCGACTGATACGCCCAATGTCTCTGGAGTCACGTTGAGCTCTACAGCATTGGCCAGTCGTCAGCCGGTGTTGAGGTGTTGCCCATTATCGCTGATGTTGATTTTTTACCCATATGTCTTTCGGTTCCTATGGATATTAACTCTACATAGTTTGGTCCACTATAGCTGCTTGGTGGCTAAAACAAATCGCAAAACAGTTCGTCGATCAGCCAACGATGAAAATTGCGCAATATAAATGACCAAGCAAATGGTTTCATAGTTAATCACTATATTAGTTCACTATGAATCCCATGAGTTGCCATAGATATTGATCCTCACATTCAACTGAACTAGGAATCAGGATGAAGCTTAGTCCAAGGAAGTCTTTCTGTACTCACAAACATGTGCTTGCCAGCACAGCACAGCTGTCCATCAAGATGTGCCGGCCTTGGATGTAGTCTAGATGATCGGTGATGCCTGCGCGTCCCAGCTGCGCAGGGAGGTCAGGCTTGAAGAAGTACTGAGAGAACTAATCTGCAAAATCACCACATTGGTTGCAGCTCAGACATGGTTAGGCCTTGCTTGACCTGTAAAAAAAAGAATGTTATCTGAATGTATCGTATCTTCGATGGTTTTTAGAAAACAAACACCACCTGCAAAGATTGCATCCTACAGTACCAATGCTTTTCACCATGTTGGACCTGTTGGCTACAGAAGCGTTTGGTGTCCTATAGTTCGTTCACCCTGAAAAAGGGTCACGGCCTCTTGCTGATCGCCATTTTGTGCCTCGCTATCCGGAGAAGGATTCTTAACATGCTAGGTTAGCCGTGGGTAACGATGGTTATCAATGAGAAATGGACATGATTAATGGCTAAGGTACAAAAATCGTCGCCCGGCCGCGACAGAAATCGACACACCAGCAGCTACCATTTCACCAGACCAGCAGGGTCTAGGCACAATCCCATCAGTCTATTCCTGGGGTCCCGAATATTCCGCACGGCTATGACGCTATGGCGTGGCTGAAACACGCCCCTGCGATGTTTGACGACACCTGGAATTGCCGTGCTCGGGAGACCCAGCAACAAGGACGACTCACGACAAGCTGTGGACACCGCGCCCATCAGGGAATCACTGGCAACAACTACCGTTTCTCCCCGAGCAACTGGTATCAGCAATGGAAATCTGAAAGGTGTCTTGTTTATCTGTTAGCATTGTGTCAAGTTTATCTCTAGAAGAGTTTGCGGATCGATATGGGTAATGATAGGGAATCTGAAATCATTTTAAGTATTGTTAAGGATGCCTATATTAGCCAATTTTTGTCATTTTTTTGCGCGATTATAATCAGTGGCAAAAAATCTTACTAGTCATTCTTATCAACCACTGTTGTCACTACCACTATTATGAACCACTATATATTGACTATAAAGACCTACTGATTAAGAAATCTAAAGCATCTTAATCAGTGGTATCTTGTTAACCCCATTATTCAACATTAATTATCATATTTAACCATTGCAACTACCGTTGATGAACCATTATCAACATTACTGATTAACCACTATTCTTACCCTTTGTAAATCAATCTTTACTACCAACTTTAGCCATTCCACACCATCAGTAACTACTACTTATGGTGCATCCCAGTGAGCTCTTTCCTGTGCAAACCCGGGGCCAGCGGATTGCCAGGGACAAGCACTGCTAGAGATGGCTAATAGCAGTGGCTAACACTGGCTGGCAATGGTTAAGAATAGTGTTTGCGAAGTACATTAATAATGATTGTTCACACATGGTTCATATACCAGCTACTGGCATCAACCACCAGTGCCACATCAACTATAATTAGGGATTCCCTGGTATATGAACCATTAATAATCGTCGATGCTGGTGAATTCAATGGTTCATACAGGTGTTTCTCCAACTAGGGGACTCCCCAAATCATTTGTTTTTTTAATCATTTATGGTAATTAATAGTTAATAAACCATAAGGAACGAACCATTTCTGGGGTACCTGTATTTTGAGAAACCACCACACCAGGACATCTCTGGATCCAGCTCCCCGCCTTGCAGAGTTCCATTGCACCACTTATTTCCCTCGCAGCTGCTGGTGTCTCCCTGGGCGAGATGGCATCGGACAGCTGGATGCCACGGGGGGCGCCAGCAGCTTCAGGCCTTGCCCAACGGGCTTGCCATCATCGGCGACATGCAATGGCCCTAAAACTGAAGCCAGGCCCCAAGTAGATCGAACATGATCTAAGCCAGCTTCCAGCTGATCAACCACTAGAATCCACATGAATCCACTAGAAACTGCTCACCACCCATCAACCTCGGCAGTGGGCCATGCCACGGACGCAATCTATAGAGACTGGGATAACGGTGTTGTCCATTATGTACTTGCCTGGCTAATCTCTGGCACACCAACTGATTTATTCATTCCCTTCACTACAGAAAACGACACGTTTTCACCAGCGGTGTGTACACCTAGGGTTGTCAAAACCCTGGTGGTAAGTTACACCTGTGGTCCGTCGCTTGTGTTCAACCGGTCTCTCCGGATGTGCTTACGGAGGATTTCGTGGATCTCATCAAGGCTGCAGAGTAGAATCCCAGCGATCTACAATCACCAGTCACCAGTTGGATGTTGGAAACTGCTCTGGTTTTCCAATCAAACTTATCACCAAGTCTTCTGAAAAAAAACTTTCCAAGTTTTTCCAAGTCTTCAAACTAATCATTTCATATATACTTTCCAAGTCTTCTGAAAAAAAAAGCCAATGTACTGTGAATTGATATCAACATCTATCAACCATCAACCAGACATGTCCACCAAGTCATATCAACCATCACATGACCCCGTCATTGATGACCCAGCGACTACCACCGGACCCGTGACGAATCTGACCCCCCAACCCGCACAGCACTCACGTCGTCCAGGAGCAGCGCTCACGCCGCCCTCGCGTCCAAAGCGATCGGGCATCAAGAGATACACGGACTTACCGTCCAAGACATGGAGTCCTGGCGAGGCGGTTTCAGTTGTAGTTGCAGCTATGGTTGGTGAATGGTTGGTTTTTGGTTGGTGAATGGTTGGTGAATGGTCGGTTCATGTTGGGTTCATGATGCTGAGTGATATCTAGTGATGTTTATTGATGACTGCTATCGTTTATTGATGGTTTATGGTGATGAATCAGCTGGTTCATGGGAATGTGGAGCAGGATCAAACGGAGAACAGTTCATGATGGTTGATGGGATTGTTGACCCCTTGATGCTTCCGAATGGCGGCAGTGAATGTCGATGGTCCTCCTGAGGGATGATCATGGGTGGCTGCCAGGGGACCTGAATCCCCCTTCCCATGTTGACACCACCTCCGAGGCCACGAGGGACCACTAATCATGAACACCTGACCAAGAACGACCACCCTAGCTACTGCAACCCACGGACTGATCAGGAACCACGAGGGAGCCATGTGGTTCCAAGCCATTGTGGTGGATACGCAATCATTGACCGTCGATGATCATCAAGCCAGTTCTTTTGTTAAGCAGTATGAAGACAATACTATATCATGAAGCAACAAATGATGAAATCAAACAAATTAACTATAATCAACCTGTGTCGTTCAGAATTCATTATAAATCAATCACCATCAGAAATGCACGGGGTTGATCTTGTTTCTTGTCGGCTTGTCCTTGACTAGTTGGGTGAGCCTTGTTGGATTGGCGTTGCGGTGGATGTGAGAAGAAAAGCATCGTAAGATCAGGGGAAGCATCAGTGGGAACATCAGTGCGAAGTGAGCCATGCTTGAAACATCTGGTCCTCAATGACTCAATGTAACCTTTACTTGGAGTGGCTTCAAACATAGCTCGGTTTTTTGTTGAACTGACGCTGAGACAGGATGAAATCTTCAAGCGGAGAGCAGGTCAATGGTCTTTCATTTTTGGCTCTCCACGAAGTTAGTGTTAGAGAGCGGTAATGGGCAACAGGAAGGTCTTGATTCATGATCCCTTTTGCATACAGAACTTGTATGTGATAGCCCCATGTAACACGGTAGCACATCCAATTGTTCTGGTGGTTATATATAGTTCTGTTATTGACCACGTTTGATATAATCGTTCGCCCTTATCGACCATCACTTCACCGCTGCTAATCATCAACCAACATCCAACTTTCATCGCTGGGTCAGACTTCCCAGCGCCGCTCTCGCTCTCTCCTTGAGGGTCATTTCTCTCTGTCTTCATGACCCCGTCCTTGAGGCAGCATGCTGTCAACCAAAGATATCGCAGGGAGATACACACTCATGTGAACTAACCTGGAAGTGGAAAACCCACCATTAACATATGACCCCAGAGTATGTTGGCAGTGGATCAACAAACACTTACAATACAAAATCAACCATTGCTTGCGAGCTGCGTATTGTGTTTCATGTCAGGGTCATCCTAGATGGTGAAATAGCTTGTGATGCTGCTTGTCAGGTTGCTCTTAGGAGCAGGGTCATAAGGTATAAGCGAATTCACTGGGATGAACCCAGAAGTAAGCAATTGTTTGTTTTTGTCGGTGTCAGGTCATGATTGGCCATGAACAATTAGCCACGATTAACCAAAATCATGATTCACCATGATCAACTATTTATCATCGATCCAATTGTTGACCATGACCAACCAACATCGACATCCACGGCCACCCTTCACAAAACCAGCAGGCTGTCCTAGTGATAATGCTGTGAATGACTTTCGATGATGATAAATGCCTGTTGATGAATGATGATTGATGAGTGTATAATGAAAATGATGCTGCTTAACGACCACTCAACAATGATGTATCATGAATGATTATCATATCATCGTCAACGTACATGGCACTATTTGAATATGGCAATGGATGGCACCCCAAAATGACACGGCTCAGGGAAATGTATAGCGATGATGGTGGTGATGGTGGTCATGGTGGTCATGGTGGTCATGGTGCATACTAGTACATACTTGCCCTACCCTGCCAGTTACCTTGACAACTGTGGTTAAGAAGGGCTCATGATGATGCTTAAATGGTGGTGAATGCTGAATGACCGTTACAATGATGATCAAGGATACCCTGCGCTTCCAGTTTCCATTATATTACACAACCAACCCCAAACAACTATGGTAGAAACCAGATGGTTACCGACTATTTCATGGCAACTGAAAGCACAGGGATCCTTAATCGAACTGGTTCAACCATACTGAACTGATTAAACTGGATAATCCACCCAAGTCATGTTCCTTGCTGGTCAAAGTGAACAAACCTCAACGGCAACAGGTCAACCCATGGGAGCTCCTTGAAACGATGCTTCCGCTGCAGCAACTGCGCATCTTCACAGTCCTGGTGCGATCTTTGGAGCGGCGGCTAAGCGAGCGAGTTCTGTGGCTGATCCCGGGTTATCCGGTAACCAATGGTCATCCAATGGTTGTGGATATGGGACCAATGGTCACCAATGGTTATCCAATGTATCTTCCATTGATTAAGCAGTTCAGTGGATATGGGACCAATGGTTATCCAATGGTTGTCCAATGGCTATCCTTTGGCTATGCATTGGACCAACTTCGTTTCAGCAGTTCAGTGGCTTGATGGGAAGATATTGAGTAATTACTTTATTTTCCAATGAGGCACCAGGCTTCGATCAGGCGAGACAAACAACATGATCGGGTCTGTTGCTGGGGAATGGAGACAAATCACTGCCAGAATTCCCAGAACCTGACATGAAGAACGAGAAGCTACACGTTCTGAGGTGTTCGAAGTTAAGGTTTCTTTCCAAAGTGCTATAAAACGCATTCAAGACCCAAGCTTGGTAGCACGTGCAAGGTGGAGCCCCAAAAATCGCGTTTGTTGTAGCCGGGGTAGCTACCAGTCATGGTACTCATAACTCCCTTGACCCTCAGCTACCTTCATTTTCTTGTTCAACTCAGTACCCATGATCCTCGGACATTCACCCATGATCCTCGGACATTCAACCTGAAGCCGGGCTACTTGAGGGTCAAGGTATACTTCAATGGCCTTCAAAGAGGTAGTTTAAACATGTTTAAACCAGCTTAACAAGTGGATGACCGTCCCAAAACAACAACTGAAGGAACCACCTCAATGGCTGGACATTCTCCACAAGGCTATGTAAGGCTTACCAGCTTCTGGCGGGGCCCCCTAGTTAGCTAACTTGGTTTATAACATTTTATAGCTGGGGTAACTACAAGTTATGGTAGATATGGCTATGGGTCAAAACCCTTAGTCCCCCTGGGTCCCATCATTAACCAGCACGTTTTCCCTATGAAATTGTTGCTTAATATTGCTGGTTAATATTGACCCATAGCCATATGTAGTTGAATGGCTTATTCAACCAGTTTGTAACTAGGGGCCCCACCTTGGAACTAGGGGAACCCCCACCTGCGACCGCGGAAGCTGCTGCCGGCCTGTGCCTGGTCGTTGCAGGAACTGTCTGAAGTCCAAATGAAGCAGCTCAAACCTGGGCATCCACACAGATTTCAAGTGCTAATGGTTAGTGGTAAATTCGGTGGTTGATGGTTGATTGATGATTCATAGATGGTTAATGGTTCATTGGCTAATGGTTAATGGAAAAATGTAATGGTTATATAAGTTATAAAACTGATATGGTGGTTTCTTATTATCGGGAGCCCCAAAAAAGTGGATGGTTTATTGCTCAAAATAATTGGTCAACCTGTCAACAAACAAAAACTAACTGGTGGCTGAACCACCCATATGAAAAATATGTTTGTCAACCAACCAAATATATGGTAATATATTTTGGAAGATAAAAACATCTTCGAAACCACAAACCAAACTAATGTTCGTTGACGCTTCATTGACGGCTGATTACATAACATTGGTTGTCAATCGTTTTGATTTGTTATAAACCATGGCCATCTAAGGATGGTCAGTAGTGGCTACTTGTGGAGAAAATACCCAACAACAATGGCTTGACAAGGCCTTAACAACGTCAAGGCCATGGGGCGATTGAGATTTGCAGTAAGAGATACTCCTGGCTGTTCTAACATTGGGAGAGCCACCACCACCACCACTGGAAATCAGTTTGGTGGTTGAATGTTGGAAAGCGGTCCATAAACTTAGGGGAACCATTGCTGGGCAATCGCGGACCGAGTAGCGCTCACCAGTTGTAAGTTGGTGTAAAAGCACAAAGTCCATGCAATCTCCAGGAACATGGGATTGTCCACAAATGTTGTACCACCCGGAAGTGGTGGTTCCCTATTGGTAAAGGCCATTATTGGATGGTTAGCAGGAACTAACTTTTGTGCGCCCATATCTGCTACAAATCATCCACTTCACTAGATCTTCAAGGATCTCCATCCGCTTCCCCCTTGGGACACCCCCTGATGGCCCAGAAACAGCACAATTGCAAAATCAGGGTGGAAGCCATTGCAATCACCAAAAGGCCACGCGCTTTGGCGCGCCGCGAGTCTAACGCTAAAAGGACAGGCTACAAGAGATAAAGGCTGCGGCGCACGGTCATCAAGTCACAGTGCTTCTTGGCTAACTAGTTTGCACCGTGTCAGGATCACGTTATCAGGATCATACATAAATAAATTACAATAATAAACACATATAAATCTAAATGTATATATGCGCATATCATATCTGTATTATATGTACACTTCATGATATAAACACATGTACCTCATGTTTGCATTAATAAGCATGAATTAGTTCTATCCCAGCATTCCGCTTCCAAGCAATGGATGTCTGGGGCCAAACAAGTCGTACTAATCAAGTCCGCTGATGTTGCTTGGTGCTCTCTTAATGCGGTTTGTTTGCACGTCCAAATGTTCATAGTTGGTTTTCCAGTGTCTGCTCATTTTTGGTGAAATAATCTAGGAATGTTGGCACCAATTTACTGACAAAGAACATGGAACTTTCGAAGAGGATATCCCAAGCTGATCTTGCAATGCCCATCTGGGAGGGACTGCATCAGTTTCCAGAGGGGCAACTAATACTAACCATTACGTATCGACTGTTTCTAGCCACACAAGTTCATGCTTCTCTTAACCACTATCACCCCCCCTTTGTATACCACAATCAACCATTACTTACCGCTATGAACCATCTTCAACCATCATTTTACCATCAGTTGACCATCATGTAACAATCATTTCACCGTCATCAACCACTGCTGTAGATCGAACTACCCCAGTCAGAGCACATTGCTCTACCAATCAACCAGTTTCCATAGCCGGTCCAGGCCATGCTCCATATGAAGAATCACTTCGCTATGGTTCGTAATCAATTAGTTGCCTGGCTGGCGGTTGGTTGTCCCATACAAAAACACATACATGTCAAATAAAGTCAAAAATCATCCCCAGATATCCTCTGGAATGGTTGAACAGAACACATATCTGAAACCATTAACCAGTTAAGAACCTGATTGAGAAGCTATAATAGAATTCGAACAAGTCATAAACAAAATCAAAATCACATTCATCAAATCACTACTTGTGACTGGTGAATATCTTGTAACCTACTGATACTGCTTCTCAATCAGCACGCTCAGTACTGGCAGCTAGTGGCCACCTGCAGCTGCTCAGCACAACCATTCAGGAAGCACCATGGAAACGCGCGCGCATGACCCACCACCAGCTGGTGAGTGCCTCCTCTTTCCCGGAGATGGAACCATCGCTTCCATCTGGCGCTTAGGAGGCACTACGAGACGGTGAAGCAGTGAAACGAGGGCCGGCAATGGTGGACGATGGTTGATAATGGTGAACCAACCGGTGGTCAATGATGGTTTACTTATGATTATGATTCTGATGGTTAAGATTGATCCAGAAGCCAACAAGTCCCAACACTTAATGGAGGGAGAGATCCCCTTCCTATCGCGTGCGTCCCTATCACCTACAACTTGGGGCCCGCGCAAATGCCGAGCATTCCTGAGGAGACCAATCAAAGGGAATTCTATTCTATTGTGACCCTCTGGTTCAAGCCCATCATCTTGGATCGCAGGATATTGAGATATTTCAAATTTCCTGCAGTGGGTCCCCAGTCCAGTGATGAACAAAGGACTGAGTTGTTGGACGTATTGGGTCCTGGAGTTGTCCATAAATGGTGGTACAAGTACCTACTAACAATCCAATAACATCCATTATCAATAGGGAAACCACCACGCGCTCTTAAGTCCGTCAGCCCTCCCCCCGCATGCTGCAAAGAAGGACTGGTCTTAGCACCGAAGGGTTCCAGGATAACAAATTGTGCAAAAGCTCCAGCCATATATCTGAATGATGACAACCCGAGTCCTGAAGCCACTTCTGCCAGAAAGTTATAGGGAAACCACCAGTTCTGGGGGTACACCATTTCTGGATAAATCTTCTTCAATGCTAGAATTGCCTTGGCTATCTTTGACTCATCAGTGTTCTCGTCAAAAGGCTAGGTCAGCAAGAACGCGCAGCGAGAATGAAACCGAGAACCTGATAACTGAAACAGCTAGCAGCCTGAGGAAGAATGCTTACCCAGAAAAAAAAGAACACATCAAGTAAATCCCAAGCTAAAATCCTTCGCAATATCGAAACAACCAACCAATAGATTCACTTGAACCAATTGGTTGTCTTGAAATCACCCTCAACTCATTGGATCAATCAACCGACCAAGCATTTTTGCCACTCACAAATTACTTAACTACCACTAGTTAATCATTGGTTTATCATTAGTCAATGAATCATTGATCAATCATTGCTTAATCATCAGTCACTAGTCGTTACTTGGTGGCTTATGGTCGATCCCTTGCCAAAAATATGCATTTTTAGTGGTTATATGGTCAATCAATCATATCCCAAAAACACAACAAAAACCTAAGAATTCGTGGGTATAAGCCATCCAGGTTATATACCATTTCTGCGTGCGTGCGAAAGCGACGTCTCACGCCAGGCACCAACGAACGAACCACGCCTCTTCCTCGGTGCTGGGACACAGCAAGTTGGGTGCCCGGCCACCTGCCGTGGCGCGCCCGGCCCGGCGCATCGTTGGGAGCTTAGCCCGGTGGAGGGGTTGTGAGCTTTACGGTGGTTCTCCATGGCTAATAAACCCCAGTAAGGTTTAGGCTGGATTGAATGGTTTATAGATGTTTATAGGTTAACCATGGTTTATCTATATTATCTTTTGATGGATAATAAACCCGATGCATGTTGATATATCATCCGTGGCTAATGGATATAATGTTGTATAGGTTGAATAATGGTCATAAACCTTTAAGCTGTATAAGGTTCTTGGTTGTTTTTTCATGGTTGCTATCCATTGTTATATACTATATAATGGTTAATTAGTTAATCATATATAATCATGGCATTATTGGATAATTAGAATTGGCCATGGTCATTAATAACTAATAATTGGCCGGGTTATTGAGTCATAGGTTGATGCCTAGTTTGGGATGAGCGAATGGTGATACTGCAGTCGTAAGCTGATGGTTAGTTTGAAATGAATCAGCAAAGGGTTATTGATGAATCATGACCAGTTAAATAGATCATATAGTCAATCATGACCAAGCAAATAAAAAGATAATGACTCATAAGCCAGTTAACGCTTCCGGATTCATGATTGATTTTTTTTCTTGATCATAAGGAATCGCAACCGGTATTGAGGCTGCACGATGGCTGGTGACTAGTTACCACTTGGTGAATGCTCAATAGTGACGGGGGTATGTGGAATCACAAACAATACTGGGGTGTATTTAACATGGTTGGTCCCTTGCTATGGTCTCAAGGTTTTTTACTCATACCATAATTGGATGCCAACCACTGTCATGATTGTACTGGGTGCGATGGGTACCACAACGATAGGTCAAAAGCTCAGGTCGGGCTCCGATGTTGGACAAAGGACTCCCAACCACTCCCAAGCACCAGGCAGTAGTCTCGCAGCCCATGCATAATGCGACTGGATGTGCAGCGCTGGGAACTGATAGATGGATGGTGATCAAACAGTCACTGTCGACGCGCATCCACGTGGGCTTGAATCAAACAACCATCGAGTGGGCCCAGCATGCACAATGGCCTTAGTAACTGCCAGAAAGTATCTGCCCAGCACACGTATTCTCGCAAGTTGCAGGTCCATATTAGTGCAGTCTTGGTGCGGATAGTTTCATCGACATAAATCAAGGCGCAAACACGAGTTGGGCACACCCTGTGGTCAACCTTCATGCACATTTGTCACATTAGCAATCGATAGGGGATGGTCACCCCATTGGTTTACAATGGCTATTATACAAGCATAACGTCTGTTGCTGAGAGATGACCATATCAAAGAAAATGAGATTGACAATAGCTCATCTGGTTGGTTGTTTCAACCCCTATGAAAAATATTCGTCAACCAACAATGTGTTAATGATTACTAGAGAAAATAAAAAATGTTTGAACCACCAACCAGTCATCTGTCAGAAAATCGTGGATTTTGGGTCGTCTCCAAGACATCAACAAATGACCTGACAGGGTCACAGAACTCCTTGCAACCCAGCACTACCTACGCTATGGATAGGTAGTACCCCCTGAAATAACCCGTGATTTCCCTTGTTTCACCATCTTCATTAAGTAATACCTATATTCAAACACTAGTGGATTCATAGTCCCTGGCCTTGATTGATAGTACCAAGGGATATCATTAACATGGGTGTTTCTCAAAATAGGGGTACCCCCAAATCATCCCCATTATTAATCATTTATAGCAATAAACCAGCCATTTTGAGGGCTCCCCATTTTGAGAAACCACCACATGAACGTTTAAACAACTCCCCTTCTCCCCAGTGTTACACCAAGCTTGGCTGTACGCCCGCCTCGGCCCTGGAAATAGACGTGAACGTGAAAGATCTCAGCGGTTCACCGGTGACAAGCCTTGAAGCTTAGGGTTCAGTATGCTTCAGTCACATGGCGAGCTGGGTCAATATTAACCAACCAATAATGGTGGGTAATAACCAACAAACTATAGGGAAACCAATGGTTGATGCTTCAGTCACATGGCTATGGTTCAATATTGACAAACAATAATGGGGGATAATAACCAACAAGAACCAACAATAAACAATGGGGGTTAATGGTAGGGGAACCAGGGGTACAGGGTTTTGACCCACAGCCACATGATTCCCTACCCTTCCACAACAAGGAACATGTGACAATAAGTTATGGTTATCATAGGAATCAATGGAATATAGGTAATATACTTGCCAACTGATAATATACTTGCCAACTGATAATATACTTGCCAACTTATAATAGGTAATCAACCTCAGTCACAACAGTGGTAACCATAGGGATCTTTAATGAAACTGGTTGTGCACCAACTTGAAGCGCTTAAACTGGATCATCCACTCAAGTCGTGTTTCTTGCTGGTCAAAGTGAACAGCGGCCCGGGGGGATTGAAATGTAATTTATATACAATAGTACACGTTGGCATCACTGACCGGGTCAGAAGTGGGAAGTGAAGACTAGGTATGCGATATTTACGGCACTTCACCGGTTATTTTGAGTTCCGCAAATTATAATGTGCGTGTCTAGACTTCCCACATACATGCACGACTTCCATGCTGGATTGGATCCTTTTTACCATTGACCAATGTGGTTATACGATATATTCCCACAATGGGTTACAACAAATATTCCCATCAAACCAGCTTGTGCAAGACGTTGAGAATAGTCAATCAACCGTTGCTGTTGACACAAGCAAAGGAAGCTGCGCTATGCGAGCTGCCACTGGTGGTTGCAAGGTTCTAGCAGACCTCGGGATGGAATGCATCTATTTTTGCCACCTGGTACCGAAACACAACCAAAAAATCAGGGAAGTTTCCCAAACCAACAATAGCTTTTTGCAGGGAACCTGCATAACGAGCAAAAACAACCCTGGCCATTTCGGGTTGTTCGAGGCGGCGTCATGACAAGGTGATCCTTGGGCGACTTGTTGCGGATGGGTCCCACAGTGAAACCACCCAGCGTCAAAGATTGGACGGCAAAAGCAGCAACACTCCAATGACAAATGCTTATGCCATTGTCATTTGAACACTCAACACCTTAAGCAGCAAAGTACCCAGTGTCAAATTTGAAAGGTCAGTGCACAATGCTTATGGCAAGCTGAGAGACATAACATGTCATAAGCAACCATCCAAAAAACAGGTAGGTGATTGATCATCCCAGCAAATGCTGCTTGGCTTCATCACCCTGAGTGCCCAGACATTGATGGTGCGTCGGGCCCAATTGTCATCGTAGTTCCAAGAGACCACCTGGGAAGCCCAAATCAAACTCTCACATGGGGCAGCCCCTGGGAATTGAACCCCCATTGAGCTTCATTTTTTTCAGCTAACCCAGGTCCAGGTTGATTTGCCAGAGTATAGCCACCACACACGCAAGTGTTTTTCCGCTTTCGATCAGCCCAATTGTAACAATCAACGTTTTCGTTTCATCAGGGAAACAGCTTGGACACATTGCGATCAACATTTGAAGAAATTCAAAGACTGACACAGTCGATTTCCAAAATAAGATGATAAGACACGAGTTCCAAACACCGCATCTGGTTGGTGGTTATAAGCCGTCTGGTTCCTCGATATCGGACATACGCGCTCAGCAAGCAGAGCGGGCAGCATAGTTCTCGAAGAAGGGTCTTTACCAAATACCATAGTTTTTACCAAGCATCAGTTCTACGCCGTCCCAAAAATATATATGTTAGTGACGTAATCAACCAACCATCCATAAATACGAGGCGAAATGAGTTTGTGCCAAAAACAAATACGAACAAACAAACAAATTACCCAACAGCTGTTGATACTGCCGAAGGACCAACAGTTCTTGCAACGCTGGATGAAGCTACCGGAGATATAAATCTTGACCATAGCCCAAACACCAACCCAAACAACACACCCTCGGGTGCATACACTCCCCCCGCAACACAGAGCCAACGGTCGGTTCACTGATCCATTGCCATGGCTACCAATCACCACAACTGCCACCGGAAACAAACCATCAATGAATCAGCCAAACCACCAACCGCAAGAAAAGTAAACCAAGAAAGTACATAAATCACAAACGGATCAACGAGGTCTGTGCCTCAAAACTCGTGAAGAAAACAAAGTAAGTAAAGAAACAAATACACCAAGCAAAAAGACAAGTATATAAGTAGGTGCAGCCAAAAAACCAAGCGAGCAAGACAAACAAACAACAGCCATCACCAGATTTGCACCCACCACCGCAGTAACACCCACTGACAACTACAGTGTGAACCCCCAACAGCAGCAACGAAAACAAATGAATGGTACCCGGGGTACCCCAATGCACGGCCGGTAGTTCAGCTCATCAGCCCCCACTATACAAAGCTTTTGACACCATTGCTCAACACATAGCGGTTTCTCAAGTCACAATGGTACCCCCAAATCATCCTTTATCATTTATAGTAAAAGAACACCTAAAATTTAGGCTTCTCCATTTTGAGAAACCCCTGTAGAGTAGTTGTATCCTCTATAGTTATCCCCTAGTATGAACCATTATTGCTGGTCATAAGTCATAACTAACCCCTATAAAGCCCAGCTGCTGAAAGAAGCATGCAGCTGCAGGAAGGATCAATTTCTTGAACAAAGCATGGCACATTTTGCAGCCAACAACTCATCTCCGGCTGCCTGTCAGCTTAAGCCATCTTGAAGCTGATCGTATCCTGGATTGTTACGACACTTCTGAAAAGTGATATCATCAAAAAAAACACAGTATCATGGCTCATGATCATAGCACATGATAGTCAATGATATTTACATAGTATATCATAGGATCACTCATGCTCATAACTCAAACTCAACCAACATGTTGCGACTGCCGCAACGTGTACCACACGTTTGACAGCCAGCCGCCCCTTGGGATCCCCAGCATTGTGCGGTTCCCGCGCATCCAACCACGCCTGGTAGCTGCTGAAGGCTTGAGCAGAGCTGGTGGGTTGCTGAAACACAGGGGCTAAATGGGAGGGTTCTTGATGGTTTCATGTGGCTATGGGTCAATATTGACCAACAAAATAGCTGGTTAATGGTTAATCATAGGGGATGATAACTAACAATTATGTGGGAGACAAACCAGCTATATATGGCTATGGGTCAAGCACTTAAACCAACAAGGGGGGATAACAATCAACAATAATAGGGAAAAAAATGCTTAATAATAGGGGGAACCAGGGGTACAGGGTTTTGACCCACAGCCATGTGGCAATTGAGTGGTTGAAACACATATGGTTTTACAAGGGACCAAAGTGGTGTATATCTGGTTTTGTAAGGGATTCTAGTGGTTAATAGGTGGTTTTTTAAGAATTTTATATATAGGGGTTATAACGACGATTAATAATGATTAATAATAGATGACTGTATTGACTGTATTGGATTATAAGTGTTAATTAAGAATAAGGCATGACCAACAGCCCGACAGCAACAACAACGGTGACACAAGTACCACAGTAAATGGGTTGTTTAAAAACATGTGGGGTGTGAATAAGTATGAGAACATATTGGATACACAACCTTGCTAACAATGTAACCAACAAAATCTCGATCAAGCATAATCAATAATGTGAATCATCATGATTGACAATGGTTGAGAATTGATTGATAATTGGTTGATAATGCTAATAGACCGATCTTGAATACTGGTTGGTCAATGCTGTGAACCAGGATCGATCCTGATTGATGGTTAACCATTCAGCTGGGAGATAATACAGGGCGCAACACGCGGAAATGTCAAGTTTAGCATTGAGGTTGGTTCATGGTTCAAGGTTGATACCAATCTGTTGATGACTACCGTGCCATTTCGAGACCCACAAAAAGTACGCTGGACTGCGAATCGAGGTTTGGAAGTTGGAAAGTCAGTGCCACCGTACGACCGCATTTGCACCACCAAAGCCAGGCCACCCAAAAGTATGCAGATTGATATCTCATGAAGTATCTATGGTTCATATAGTATCCATCATGAAGTATCTATTGTTATCTATTTTCTGTGCATGCAGTACTATGTTATAGGCAGGTTCTATCTTGTATCATTCAGAAAGGATAAAATCGAAAAGTGGTTCATTGCTTTCACACACCTTGCCGCAAGCGCCGCTCCCAAAAGGGGAAAAGGTAGCTCTAAGTACCTCCTGGCCCCGGCACCTCAACGTACTCGCAGAGTTCCTTGTGATCCATATCCTTCCTGCAGCCACACAGCTTTCGGGGCGCTGGGGAAGCCATGCATTACCAACGACTGTGATCGCCACTTGTGGCTGAGACCCCATCAGTGAGGGATGTTCTTCCTGGAAATGAGGCCCCCATTGTAGCTCTTCCAAGCATAGCGGTGGAAATTCTTCAGGCTGGTGTAGCTTTTTAGGGAGGCCACTGGTTCCCCACCATTCCTGTTGGAATCAGGTCCGAAAGAAGGTTGAGTGCGGGTTAGGAACAGCCATGCCTTTAGGCTGTATCTTGCTAAGGTTTGCCGCAGAGATTCGGACAAGGCGGGCGGCCAGCAGTTATAAGTTGGGTTATATACCCGTATAACTGGCAGTTAACACTATTCAAATGGGTTATAAATCAATTTAACTGGTAGTTGACCCTAGTTAAGCATAGTAAACCCTATAGTTAATCCTGGTGGTTGGGAGTCCACCTTGTAGGACTCCACTTCGAATCCCACAGCCCCTGCCAGGTCTGGCCCCTTGTCCTGGCCCAAATCGTCCAATGTTCGGCGCCCGGTGGCAGCTGATAAGGAAACTTGTTCCGCTCCAGAAGCACTTCGCGACTCAGCACGGCTGTCGTGGCATGGACCAACTGCTGTTGCGCCGTGTTTCTGTTCGCAGGTGGCCAAATAAACCTCCAAATTGAAATCAACAGCACGACACTAGACACAGTTGCAATTCTTTGACATACGTGCAAACAAGGAGGCTCCAGCAAACGTATACTCGCACTACCTACTCTCGTTTTGGTACGAATACCCAAAGATGATGTATTTGCAAAAGGTCCGTTGTTGTCCTCGGCCTATGTTCACAGTGCTGACAAGACATCCAACACGTGTCACCAGCAACAAACAAACATAGCAACTCAGAAATATAGCTTCTAGGTACAGAGAATCTTACTCTGCAGCAACCGAGCTCATCAGTCTGTTTTGACGTGCCCCAAAAAGGAGGGGCCGTGCCCTAAACTGGAAAGGATGGTGTCATGAATAAATAAACACCTTAGTCACCTTAGCAATAACATATTATCAGCAATCCAAGCCATGCAATAGAGAACAAAATGCTTAAGAAACAGGATGCGTTGGGAGGCCTTTGGTGGCTTGAGAAACACCCAGGTAGAGGTTGAAGTCAGAAATCGATCACCAGGCGAAAGATCGTCAAACAGCCTCCCTTTCTCCCAGTTCCCAGAAAGCTTGGCCATGGCCATCGTCGCGCTGGAGGGATTCATCAATGTACAGCTCGCACTTTTAGCATAGTTTCATCGCACAATGTTCCAGAAATATCGTGATTTTTGCAAATGGTATGCATTTTTCTACCCCTGCATTTGAGACGTACTGTTGGCAACTGTATCCGACATCAAGCACAAGGCGTGTTCCATGAATCAACAAAAATGACAAGCAAAGCTGCACAGCCCCATCCATCTAGCGTTCCCACCACGCCTGCCCAGGACATGCTTGAACACATAACTCTCCTTAGACGGCCCCGCGGGAATGCTGCTTCTGGCCAACCAACGAAGAAAATTGGGGTTGTTTCATAGGTTAGCTTGCAAATAATGGAGACTGGGCCACAGTATGTGACCATTGGAATGTATGGCGCGAAAATCAATGAGAATCATGCAAAATGGTTGATGGACATCACATCACTTTCATGAGTACTATGTTGGTTACATGGTATCACTAAAATGTTTGATGTTTATATAACATCACTCTTTCACTGCCTCGGCAGTCGTAAATGTTTTCTGTTGTCTCGAGCTCACAATTCTGTGGCGGGAAGTGTGCTCCAACCGAACTGACTTCATGCGCTGGAAAATTTCTGGTGAAAACTTTGAGCTGGCAAACCGGGCATTCAACAACACAGGTTGATGGTTGAACTAGCCCTCATGAAAATATGGGCTAATCAACCAACTAACCACTTGTTAATACGGAAATTAGGGAATAACTTTGGGGAATCAAGCCCAAATATTTGAACAATGCTTTAACCCTATTGTTTCAACCATCATGGTTTCAAACCTAGCACTGGGGAAAATAAAGACAGTTGTTTAAACCAGACTTTGGTATAGAAATGATGATCGAAAAAGCCGCTGGTCGAAACAATTAAAATGTCTGAAACTTCCATCGGTGGTATAATCATAATTGTTTCAAACATCAAAGCAACAGTTGGTATCAAGCATATGTCAAAAACCAATATGTCAAAATCATATAACAATTGTTTCACCCATCATGTCAAAAAAACACCAAGCAGAACAGTTCTGGCAAATCTTTTGGAGGACCGAGGCCGGCCTTGATCTACTCACGTTGCCCCCCTGGCATCCCTGCTGCTTACGAGTTTTGCAACTCACAAGTTGCAACCGACGGGTTGTTGTCATGGGTGGTTTCTCAAGTCATAGGGGACTCCCCAGTCATCATGCAGTGTATGAACGACTTGTACTAACAAATGAAACATTTATGGAGTTACCAGTTTTGAGTTGCTGATTGTTTAATGAATTTCTCGGCAAGAGCCCACGAAAGATCATATTGTGAGACCCTCGTCCCAATGATTGTTGCATTGCCATGGCGAATGATGGTCCCATAATGGGGAATTACATGTTTGCTCCCACATCATTCTACTCTTCAAAAAGTCGCTGTCCTAAGGAATAAACCGCCAATGGGAGATATCCAAAGGTTGCTTCAAGAACGACATAGGAGATACAATCAGCCATAGTACAGAGAGGAAACCTCTAGCATAGCAAGAGCAACAATAACAGACAAACCATGCAAGGTTTGTTGCCAATAGAGTTTGACACAAAAATAGAGGCTTCGCATTGGCAACAAAGCATCCATTGGCTTCCCGGTTTCGGCTAGCTGTATCATGGAGCCAGGTCCTACTGACCATTCCTGACCTTAGTCAATGCCTCCAGTCGCTGTTGCGTGGAAGGATGTGACGCTAGAGAGCTAACATTATCAGCCTATATCGACCTGTAGATTGTTCGGTCGCGGGAAAGCTCCCGGTCAAACTGGTGTAGAGCTGTCCACGGAAAAAGACTGTTTAGCCACTAACAAAAAGCGAGCAGTAATGATTGGTTAACCATTGAAATGGTTGTTACGTTGATAATCCACCCAGTTTAGTGGTTTACCAAGCCTGCCCGAACTTGCCCCGAACGCGCTGGCTACCAAGGCGCCCGATCGCCACGGTAGACGCGATCCATCCAAGCTAACCTGGAGCCGATGGTGGATGCAGTGTAGAATGGTGGGTCTTTGGGTGTCGGACTGTCACCATGGTGGGATAACCAACAAAACTTGTAGAGGATGATAATTGGTTGACAATAGGGGATCATCACATTGAACAACTACAACATTGGATGACCCTCTGGCAAACAGTTTACCATGGCTGGCTGGAAAATCCAGCAATTCCATAGGAAAACCCAAGGAAATCATCTATGGTGGATTTTCCAGCCAGCCATGTCAGTTTCCCAGAGTATCTATAATGATTAGGTACGGGTGTTTCTTAAAGAGGGAACCCAAAAAATGGGTGGTCTGTCACCTATAAGTGGTTTATACAGGATGATAACTGGAGGTACCCCTATGACTTAAGAAACCACCATGTCATTTGAGTTTATTTGTGGTTTTAAAAGGTGCAATGTCAAGTCCACCTGAGTAGACAATGAACTTGTGATTGTCTTGACCATGAACGAATGGTTGACTGCCAACACTGACCAAGAGCAACCAACAGTCGTGGCACAAAGTGATAGCAATAAGCAGCCCGAAGAAAATTACCAACCATGGTTGACTCATGATTGTTTAATGTTTCACTCATGACTCCTGATCGTTGGTTGATGCTTATGGTTAATTAATGGCTGACTAATGGGTGAGCTAGTAATGATTAGTAATAGTGACAAGTAGCTGTTAGGCAAAGTTCACCAAGCCAAACCAATTGAAAGAATGTCGAACCCTAGATTTCACTTGGAGAGTGTTTCGTTTCGGAAATCTTCAGGGACAACTTTGAGAGCAACCAGGATTGGAATTCGGATATCAAAGACCAGCAGCAGAAATGACGACCATGCATGCATATTGTATACACCATTACTGTAGGAAACCCTGTTTTGGTCTTGCTTTTCTTTTGCCTGGGCAAGCCCAAAACCACCACTTGTCAACCAGATTCGCTCAAAAACCGACCCTTGCAACAGCCGAGGCCATGAACTCAAAAGGCACACGCGACAACAATTCGGGTCATAGGTGTACAGCCTAGATTTATCTATGCAGTGTGCTTCCAGCTTCTGCGATTCAGGCTAAATGCGCAAACAAAAATCAACAAAAACCCTGTTGGGTCTTTCAACACTCAAATGGCTGTGGGTCAGTTCACTCTGTAGCCATCCGTAGCCCTGGTTCCCTTTTGATTTCCCCCATGAAATGGGCTGGTTAATATTGACCCATAGCCCAATGCTTGGAGCTTGCCCTCTGCACATTACGTAAACGATGGGAGGCAGGGCAGCTCCGTCCATCTCTGCATTGTTCATCAACCGCCTGGTTTCTTATTCAAGACTTGCACTACGCGCACGTGCGCTTCACATTTGCGTCTGCAAGAACATGCCTACTGTCCAATTCAGTTTCTATATAAGCTACCTATATTTAGATATATACCATACATACACAAATGCAAATATGTGTATATAAGTACTGCCAATGCATATACATATCTGCAAATATATATATATATAAAAATAAATGAAGATCTACTATACGGTCATTAGTTAATGTAATTATGATCCATATATCTACATACACCACTTGCCATTCTGTCCCTGGAATCTCTACATTTACGGCCACGCAAAACCCGGCCCGGCGCACCTGGCATCTTTCCTCTTCGTGACCTCTTCGTTGCGCTTCCAAGGCCTGGCGCACGGACGTCTCGGATGGTGGAAGATCCCAGGGCGGGCGAGGCGAGGGGCTCCCGGAAATGCGTCTGAACCGGGCTTAGCCTGACAACATTTGACAACCATAGCTACCATAGCCCATAGCTCCCATCTATAAAGGAGCTGACGAGTCGGGAAATTCGACCCAGAAAACCCTTCTACTTGCCGGTGAAAACAAGGTTTTTCTGTAGATTTTCCCATCGACCAAGGCGCTGAGCTTCAAAATGCTTCAAATTGTCAGCTTTGACAAGGCAGTTTCACAGTGAGTTTTTGAAGTACCATTCTTGAATTGTTTTTCAGATTTTGTTTTGGAATGTGGATAGAATCATCTGCCTCACATTGAGTCAGAATAATCCCCTGCAAGGATTCAGCGACAATTGCTTTCACCAAAAAAAGCTTGGTTTAGGGAGTCTATCTCTTTCGAAGAGTTTTCCGTGGGGATTGACACTAAAGTGGAGAGATTACAACTAAGCCCAACTAAGCGCCTTCAAAGCTGCATGTGATCCGTGGTTTTCCAATAGCCAGCTGTTTCTGGAACAGACCATCTATCTAGCTAGCTAGCTAGCCTGCTACCTCTCTCTCTACCTGTCTATCATCTATCTATCATCTATCTATCATCTATCTATCATCTATCTATCTCTTTCTTGACTTGCCTTATCTGTGCATATAATTGGCTATTCTATAGAAATGTATATATTACATGTGGCCCACTGATCTTTCTCAGTTGCGATGTGCATGTCAGAAAAGTCACGCCCGTTTCCGCAATTTCGAAAACGTCAGGAGAAGCTGTAGCAACAAGATCTACATTGGTGTTTCTTAAGTCACAGGGGACCCCTAAATCATCCTTGCTACGAGTCATTTTTGGTAACCAACCATAAGTTGGGGGGTTTCCCTAGGGCTCAAGAAACTACCAACTAGGAGTTGTTTCACCATCATTGTTGGTTATGAGCCCCTTTATTTAGCATGATTAATGGTCTGTTTGCCCCTCCCAGGACTTCAGCAACTCGCCGCGCCGTCTGCTAGGAGCTGATGTCCCCGCCATGTCTGGGCACTTTCTCATGCGCCAAACCAAATCAAAACCTATAGTGAAGTCCTATAGTAATTAGACTTAGACCTATGGTAGAACTATATAGTCCCATAGAGTGAAGTCCACTTTCATACTCCACCGCCATTGGTTTTGGGTTGCGGGTCAGGCTTGGAACAACGACCGATTCATGCGAGACTTCTTACAGCGATCACATGTGATTGATCACCTGAGCAACATCAACCAACCATTCTGGAGCAACATCAATCAACCCCAACCAACCAGCATCAACCAGCATGAACCAACCTACCCACCAACCAACTTGGGCTCCCCTACCCAATTCGTAGTTTCCTTCGTGACCCCGCGGAGGGAGAGGGAGCTCGAGCACCATCCGGCGCCTTCTAGGCCGACTTGGTGCACCACCCAGTGATTCTTGGCCATCTACAAGGAGCCCCCAGTTTGCTGTATAACAAGGAGGAGCCCGCATCACTATGGTGAATACTAGGTTCATAGTGGTTCACCATAGCTATGTAGATAGCTAAGTTGATGAACATAACTAGAGTTAACTAAGGTATGGTACATACAACTATAGTCAAATGGTTTGTTAACGAACAACTTATAACTAGGAGGCACCACCTTGTATATATATATATATATATGTATATCATTGCAATTCTATATCTAGACATATCATTTTTCATCAAACGCATGCTCCATATGGAAATCATACCTGCATATATGATAGTATGCAAACATATGGTTATATGATGTCTATATATATATATATAATTGCAAATAGATACAATCATATATACACATGCTTACGTCCAGAACCATGCCACCTCCAACGCGATTCCAGAGTGAGCAGCATAGAAACATCCGCGACCCAAGTTCCAAACCCCAGCTGCATATGAAAGTAGGGAAACCAAACAGCGAGCTGAAGGTACATCATTAATGGACCCTGATCATGGACCATCCAATAGGTAAATTGTTGAAGTAAAACCCGTGTCTCAGGTTCTGGTTCATTTACCCAGTGCAACTACCAAATACAAATCATGACCTTGTGGTTGCTGTCTGTTGATCCCCTGCTGAAATCTCAGATGGCTTTTGTGGATATTCCTGGCAAGTCAATCCAAAAGTATGAGTTTGTGACTGCAACCTGCCCAATTGAATAATGAGGATCCACATTCATAAACCCTCCATGTTTGATGATCAATCACTGCCTATTGCATTTAGTACACCGAAGGTGGTTTGTTAGCAAACGAATCTCCAACTAGTTTTGCCCAGTGTTTGTGTTTTTTTCCATCCACGCGAGTTCTTGGTTGTCACGCCATCAATCACTTCGGATCAGAACCCTGTGAACCAGCGAGTCCAAAATCTAACCACTATCAGGGGATACCCAACCACTGGCAAACCACCAGTTCGCCCAGCTCTATCTGGCCATTCACCATAGTCCACCACAAAACATATCTATAATATGCAAATTAATGTAAGTATACGTTCACCATCAAGCAAAATCAAATTAGCACGTTGAAATTGACCTATACACACCAAAACAAGTACATGTTACATATACATATGGTATATATATATAGATATATGTGTGTTATATATATATATGTATATAGAAATGTTATATATATATATATGTTGTATACATTTATTTGTGTGATATAAATAAATATATATATATATATGTTATATATATTGCAATATATATATATAATATTGAAATAAAGATAAGTAAATATGTATATATATATATGCTACATATATATATAAATAAAATATATGTTGTATATATTTATATATATACACGTTAAATGACCATCAACGTATGAAGACATTTGTTATCAATACAAAATTATCTGTGCATGTGTAATATGCCAAATAATCTAAATATGCTATATGAGTCCATTTAAATTCGTGAAATGACCATCAAATGCTGGCAATTCATCCAGAATCACTGCTGTATCAACTTCTGGATCTACCATGGCTGCTGGCGCCTCGCCATAGTGCTTCATGTGCGGCCGCAGCGCAGGAGGCGTGTTCCGAGGAGCTGGGTAGAGATAGATGTCCTGCTACCCCCCTGTTGGTTGACTCGGGGGGCGGCCCCCAGCCAGCTGGGAGGTTGCTTGGGGATACCAACTGCTGGTAGTTGACTGGGAGGTACCCCCCGTTTATTAGGAGACGAACCAGCGAGATACCAGCTGACTGGGGAGCACATGGTTCAAAGATTGGTGAAATGGGAGCTGAATGATGGGTGATGATACCACTCTGTAGCTCTTTGTACAAGTAGCTGTAAGTGTACCACTAGTAGATTAACTATTGCTTGGGTATACCAACTACTGTTCGTTGACGTGGGCACCCCGCAACTATTGCTATACGGGGATACTACCATTAGCTAAGAGTGGTTTGTAACCAACTAGTACTTCAATGGAGTATAAACCAAGTTCGAACCAAAAGGTACCAGTCTGTATGGCTGGTATATATTTCGATCTGGTGATTTGAGGGCTGCTTAAGCCATCGGGAAGCCCAAAAATGGATGATTTATATAATATGTTTAGTTTTATCATCAACACATGAGAAATATTGGATGATTTGGGGGTACCTCCATTTAAGAAACCACTATTTCTCCATGATCATCTCAATGAATCGAGATGGATGATCATTCCAATTTGTTGCGACATGCGTCTCCCAATAACTTAAGATATCTGCGTCTCATCTTGATCTCTGCGAGTGTTTCTGTCTGCCTATGAATGTCTGCTCAGGACCAAACCAGGGGTCATACTGGAACTCAACTTGCGGTTTCACAGTGTCCATCCAATTCCAAGGGCATCTGCAACTGGTACACACCCATGCTATGGGCAATTGTTACTGCAACAACCCTGTGCATAGGGCCAACACTCATATTGAATAAACCATGGGCTACTGGTTGATGACCTGCAACTCAAGCTTCAGAATGGACTCTAAGGGTGTGGCATTGCCACAAAAACTTACGATCCTCTATAAGCCAAGGAAGGAACCACTCTCAACAGGCTGACCAGGGGTAGCCAATGCTTAAGCCAAGAACCAAGACCACCAGCTCAAAAAGATCTCCCTCCAGATTTTAAGCAGCGCAAAACGCATCCATCTTCGCACATCACTTTTAGCAAAGAACAACCCTCCGGGGAGCCCTGAGAGATGCGGGGAATTCCTGGGAGCAGTTTATGATTGGACGTTCCATCTGAACAAAGACCCTGGAAAGAGAAATATGACTTGGAGTACATAGGAACCTTTGGGATTGCAACACCTGTTCTACAGCCTACAAGACTTGAAAGGTATTCAATGCTTGAAGCCCAGAGCCTCCTGCGACAAAGTATTTGCCGCATTTTGAACCCTTCAGTTGCATTTATAGTTGGACTTTACACCGGTTCTTGTTGGTTCCAAAAGTGGCATGGTGAGGCACCATCCTGTTGGAAGGGGCGAAAAGGGCTGGATGGATCTGGGGTGATTGATGAGCGACTTCCCCAGTTGGGGTTAAATGGTGTACCCACGTGTGTACACCCCAAATCCTTGTCTTCTTTCTTGTAGAAACGACATATTATGTACCTAATTTACATAAAAATGTATGTATATATACATAACTATATTATACATAATATGCATACGTCTTTGTATATCTTTGTGGCTTTGAAATTGCTAAAAACACCCTACACGGAGTAGATGCGAGGTGCGAAACACAGAAGTGATACTGATCGCCCGGGTCCACCGTGGTCCACCGCGGTCCACCCATCCCAAGAGTCACGTCTCCTCCTTTGCTTCCTCCAGCTCGTGCGAATCTGAGCCAGGTCCATTGGGAGGTTACGGCTAAGAATGGCCAGTGCTTGGAAAATTGTGAAAGCTAGGGGATATTTGGTGGTTTCATAATGGCCAATTTTCCTATTGTTAACTAGAGGATTATAGTGGTTAATAGGGACAACCAACAAACTTATGCTTGAACAACTACGATTGTTGGTGGTTTCTCGAGCCATAGAGGACCCAAAATGATCAACATAGGATGATTCGGGGGTACCCCTCTTTTGAGAAACCACCAAATGACGGTCAGTCAAACGGTCACTCAAGATAGTGCGTCAAGACAATGGCTCATCACGGTTGATCATGTTTGATATGTCTAAGAATGGCTAATCATGGTTAGATAATACCATCCCAATTCATGACAATCATAGATAATATCATCCAAATTACATAACCGTATCATATGTCTAACAATGGATAAACATCACGATCATGATTAGATCATGCTGGGTAGTTCAGGATCCAGACATGGTTCCGTTACTTGGAGAACCAGATCTTAACGCCCAAATCACCAGTTGTTGGGCCGGCGCTTCAGCAAGGCCAGACATGGCAACCGCAACAAGCAGCCGTTGATCCGTGGGGAGAGGCATCACTGAGTCATCGGTGCTATGTAGGACGGTCGATCGCCACAAAATTGGTGGACGCACACTGATTCAGAAATTCAAAGTTGTCGCATCACAGTCCAGAGTGTGGGCCCACAAGGATGCATGGATTGGAAGTAGTGATGACGAGCTAGTATCCAGCATGCTGCTAGCTAGCCGGGGTGCTGGATGAAGACCCAAAATGGCCTGCCAATCCATCCAAACCAGTGGTCAATAATCATAGTTGATAAGAGTTAATGATGCTTAATTCAGTTGATCATTGAAAATAATAGTTGACTATACTGAATTGAGGAGGATTGACCCGTACTGACTACTATCGCCCACAAATAACTATCATAAATGGCTATAAACCCTTGAGTAAGCATCAATCTACCATCACTAAATACAACTAATTAACCATCAAACCATGAAAAAACATCATGACAAACAACCAGTAACCAGGGTTAATGTTATTTTATAGTCATGCTGGTGTTGAATGGCGGTTCTTGATTATGGTTAATGATGGTTGTTTATAATAACCAGTAACCACGTTTAGCTTCAATTATCCGCCATTAACCACTTTCGACCTCCATTAACCTATAAGGCTGTTTACACTTTGCCCGTAATGTAGCGCTGGCCATTGTACACCACCCCGACGATATGTGAGTGATGAACACAGCTATTACAAATTACGAAGCAGTTTCTGAAATCATCCGACACTGCGCGCCTTCGGACCAATTCTGCATTCTCTCTGCGACGTGCACAATCTTACTAAGCTCCTGGACGCAGGGCGGGAGCTTAGCGTCAGTAATGCTTGAGGTCAGCTGTTTTCAACCATTACGATAATTGATCATCGATTCGGGTAAGTGTTAACCAGCTGCTTTCAGTGTACTTAATGATTAGTTGATGGTTGATGAATGATCAATTACACATCAATAACGACTTTGCAATTCAGAAACCATCAAAGCATTCATAACCAGTTCTATAGCCAGTAAATATCCATCATGGACCATGACCAATATTTCAATGACCATGAAGGAGTGTGAATCACTGACAACAGTTCACAACTGGATGAGCCACTAACCACAATCGTACTCAAATGACCCCCATCATCAAGAAACAATTGGACATTCGACAATCCCTCGAAAAAAATGTGGAAAACAAGCTTGACAAGCAATCCTGTCTCAACAGCGATTGAGCAGTCCGTGTGCCCAATTCAGGAAATTTAACAAGCTATGAAGGATGTGTTGGTTTGAGATTCCATCATGGATGATCACTTCGATCAACTCACCGACCACAAGGGCCTCAGCTTTGCCACCTGTAGCCATGTAGCAGGTACAGTTCACTGAGGGGCCCAGTCACACAACAGTTCACCCGGTAGGACCTCAGAACCTGCGCACTGCACATGGCACTACTTCTATGCTACCTACGTCATACATGACTATATACATTTGTGATAATATACACTTTTATCAAAAATATATATCCATAAATAAATACATAAATATATAAGAAAGAATGAAGAATAATACCGTTGATTGGCCGCATACTCCCTTCAGGCCTTTTACGACGACTTGTATGCTACCAACTACTTGCTATAATTACTTGCTATCTCTGCTTGGTACCTGCTGCCTTGACCGCGGCAACGTGATGCCACCGTTCACCAGTTTGTTCTCCAGGTCTGTGTGTGTGTGCCATGTGTGTTTCCGGGTGCATATATGATAGAAATATACATATTTACTTGGCATGTGTGTATATGTATGATGATTATATGTCCAAGCATCTATCACATGTATTTACATGTGCGTTAAGGTGCACACAATAAGGAAACATATAAAATATGTATATATCTACAAGAGATCTAGGTATAAGAATATATAAGTACAATATTTCAATTTACCAAACACATTGCCAAACTCAGTGGTGAGTTCATGAGTTCGTGCGTCCTCGAAGCTGCTTTCCAACACCTTGGCCTTGTCCAAGATGATCTTTTCCGGGCAGAACCTGGACGGAGCGATGCAGTGATCCCAGTGGTGGAGGATTCATCGCATGGTAAACTGATGGCTGTTTGACTGTTCCAATCATGCTAGTGGATGGCTGTTAGCTGATGGCTGTTTGGCTACCAGGATCAAAGATAGTGAATGCTGAAGTGGTCATCATTGATCCGTATGAAACAGCCATCAGTTGGTAATCAATTGACTGATCAACCATGGATAATCGATGAAGAGGATGAATAATCGGTCTGTGAATAATGGCTTCTTGAAGAATAATCCATGTTTCATTGAAGAAGCAATTAGTAAGCGGATCATTTATGATTTTCTTGATGGCTTTCTTGATGAAAAATCTAGCATCATCAATTTTCCATGATTCATTGATGGCAAATTTGTCCATATTCTCAGCCATCAGTTGATTGCTTGTTAATTCATGGCTGTAGCTGATGCTTGAGGATCAAGGATAAGAAAAAAGCTTAAGATCCTGGGGAATGAGACCCCCAGAGTGAAACATGAACAATGGTGCTTCATGCTCGTTGATGCTATTGTTCATTGTGGCGGTCACAAACACTAATCAACAAATCTGTTATATGCTGAGCCGGCAAAAAAAAGGACTAGCTTCCCCCATGGCATGTTGGAAGAATCCGAAGCTGCCTTGATGCCGCAGTGACAAATTCATTAGCCATGATGAGGGCTTCAACGGAGAACCCGCGACTCACTGCAGTGATGGGCTCGTCGCTCATGGCAGTGGATCTACAGAAACCAAGGTTTCGAAAGCCAACTGACGTTGAATCATATATAAGTTTGGGTGGTTGAACGACCGGATGTATGAAACAATATACCAAAGGCCCTGACTGATCACCGGACTTTATCCACAAATGAAGAATCCCAACCAGCAGGTCGAATGGCTATGATCAACCAGAGATTCTGGTAATGCATCCAGTGCTTCTTGCAAAGTCACAAGGTGAAACAGTCAACAGCCAGTACAGTGGCCACAGTAGTGCCTTTCAAACCCTAAATTTTGTACCACTGGTTGGTGGTTTCAACCCCAGGTTGTGTCTGCTGGGATGCTGTCATGCCCGTCCCACACTTTGCCTCCAACCACCCATTTGTTTATAATCACTAGTAGGGAAAATAAAAAATGTTTGAGACCACCAACCAGTCATCTGTCAGAAAATATCAGTCAACCACTTAATAATCACCAGGGAAAATGAAAAAAATGTCAATCAAACCACCAACCAGACCATTTTTTCCCGGGGTTTTCCAACCACCCAACCTGTTGACCCCCCAAATTTTGTGTCAGTTCCTACGTGACGCCTGCCCACTCTGAGACCCCCGGCTGCCCCCGGCGGTTCTTCTCAAAGCCCCGGTTCCGGTTGCGCAGCAGGGCAATCTGCGACAGGGACGAACAAACAGGTTGGATCCAGGACTCCGAGCTCGTTGAAACTGGCGAAGTTACATTAACTATATTGGTTGGTTAATATATGTTAATATATATGTTAATATTGACTCATAGCCATATAGTTTCATGGAGTTTCTGCATCTTTTGTTGATGCATATGGCTATGAGTCAATATTAACATATATTAACCAACCAATAATGGGGGATAATCACCCACAGTCATAGGGAAAACAAGTGTTAATGATGCGTATGTTGGTGCAACATTACTACGGCAGCATCATATGCAACATTACCACCATGGCAGCTTGCATCTTTTGAGATTCATTAAGATGCATATGTTGATGCTCCGATTTTTTTTGCCATGCATCTCAATGCCATGGTGGTAGTGTTGAAGAATCACCAGTTCTGTCAGTCTCGGGCATTTCTTGGGTTATGTGTCTGAGGCGTTGCTCAATGACACAATGATTCGGTGCTCGCTTTCTACGGAAAAATCCTACATCAGTGAAAGGGCGGCTCGGAGTATTTGGACCCCTACAGAAATAGATGGCAAACGGGGATAACCCAGCTGTCAATCGTTAATTAATAGTCTATTTGCGGTGGCCATTCACACCCACAAAGTCCAACTATACTTTTCAAAACACACTACGATAGTGGCGGTGATTTACTTTGATCTTCCGCAAACTTGTCTGAGGGAAAAGAGGCTAAATGAAGTGAAACTAAAAATTTTCGCTGACACGGCGGAAAAAAACCCGAGGATGACGCCGAGTAGGGAAGGTGGCTACAGATGTTTACAGAGACTATGATTCACACCTTTTGCAGCGGAAGGCCAGCAGCAAGCTGCAGTGTCAGCGGGAAAAAATCCAAGTGACCTTCTTTGCCAAAGATGGCTGTCTCTCCAAATTGTACCCTTTTGTAATTCAACACAGCAGGCCAGAAAATCACCATCTCCCAACGATTCTCCAGAAGGTAAAACCCAGGCTGTCCTCATGTTGTTACCTCACACTCCACTTTGGTAAACCAACCTGGCAATGGAAAATCCCCAAAATTACAGCTGGTTTCCACGCGGGTTTCTCCAACCTTTGGCCATGAAACCCTGATTCACACCTGGTAAACTAACCTGGCAATGAACAAAAAAAAGGCCGATTCTCCATTGCCAAGTCAGTCAAGCGAAGCTTCCGCAGCTTCCGCAGTCGGCCTCCACCGGGACATCCACCCAGAGAAGCTCCACGAAATATCCTCCCGACACAGCGAACGACTTGTAAAGTTACAAGAAACATGTTAATGTTGGTTTCTGATTAGTATCTACCTGTTGGTTTCATCTATTTTCATTACTTTACGGGGGGTTACACTAATCAGAAACCAACATTATGGGAGATCGATAGGACATCATGGGACATTGATAGTTCATGGAAGATCGGTAGATCAGGGGAGATCGATAGATCATGGGATAGGTCGTGATAGATCCATAAAACCCCGCTATACTTGATGGTAAATCGTGGTCAATCGCCAGCTGGCACCACACGACATGTGACAGAGTCTGTTCGCAAGGCCAGTCCCCAGGTGAGGGGCCATAGACTCAAACAACAAGCCGCGAAAACTGCATCTCAAGCGACAGAAATGGGGGTTTCTCAAGCCATAGGGGACCCCAAAAATGGTTGGTTTATCACTAATAATGATTACTATTGGATGATTTAGGGGTACCCCTATTTAGAGAAACACCCAAATGTAAATTGTGTCCCAGTCATTTCATTGCCAGAAAGTTATGGTTTAATCAGCAGTGGTTGATTAAGTAATGTCGATCTACCTTGACCCACTTTTACTTTCCACTCAATCATGCCTTTTCAAGTATGGTTGTTCTCGTCGGTGTGCTGAACAGTAACAATCACTTATTGATGAGCTGACGTTGCAGTTGTTGCGGGGTTGCTGTTGTTCAACTATTCATTTCCCCGCACTCAGTCACTCAGTATCAACCCTTGTCCATTGTCAACCATGACATCCGGTCGAATCAACAGTATGATGCCATTCTTCATCCCGGACCACAAACACCCAGAAATCCCAGCAACAAACCCTCAAAACACCCTGCAAAACAAGAACCAAAAGCCCAAAAAATCAAAAAAAGGTCCGAATTCACAACTTCAGCGTCTAAGGAGTTGTGAAAAATCAACTTCAGCCTCTAACAAGAACAACTTCAGCGTCTGAGCGGCGTTTCACAACGTCCAGAGATCCACCGGTGGAGCTCCCACCGTGCTGCGCTCGCCATGGGCTCACCGTCCTCGGCGCTTGGCCAAGTCGATGCGGTGCCGGAGCCACGAGGCGTTGGAGCCACTGGAGTCGAAGACCAGGTTGGGCCTGGCCCAGAGAAAGGTCGGTCCCAGCGGTGGGTGGACGTCGGTTGGTCGACCAGCTCCACCGAATGAAACCCTGGGAATCGACATGGGGGTTGACTGCTTTGGGCTTTGGGGCTGAGCCTTTTTGTAGCTATAGGATTCACCCATCCGAATCTGAGATCCGACTGACTCTTCACATGGTGGGTTTCGAACCACTTCCCCAACTTTTGAGAATTGTTGGATAAGCGTTAACCGTCAATCCTTGCCCTTCCAGTCACCTAGTAGGTGACCAGGAAACCCCAAGTAGGTACAGGTGACTGGAAGGGTAGGGTTCAATAGGTTTTTTCAAACTAGTTTCACTTGGCATACAACAATAGCAGCAAGCGAGAATATGTACTCGGAATTACTCGGATACACTCAATCAAGACTGATCCTTCCAGAATGTCATGATGATGATCCCGACAACCCCTGTGAGCATCGATCTTCACATCTCGTTGGTAGTTTCAACCCATGAAAAACAAAATCGTCAACCAGCCTATTAAGTACTAGGAAAAATAAACATGTACCTAGATCAACCAAGTGTTCATTTTTTAAGTAACAAAGGAATTTTCCACGCAGCCAAATACCCGGATGTTTCCACCAACCGTACCAGCCATGATCAGCGAGGCCCCGCCTGAGAGCACTTCGAACCGAATCTTCGAACTCATCCACCGAACGCCTCACCGCCACGAAGGTTGAACCATGGATTGGTCCAGCCCTGGAAAACACTGCAGGAAGGGCGTCTTCGCATGCTGAAGACCAACGTTTCATCATGTCAACTCAGAAGAACTCCTGAGGGAAATGCTATCATTGGAGAACATTTCGAGAGCCAACGGATGAGGGACCCAAAGGAGATACTAAGCATGGAAAATCAAGCCTCGCATCGTAGAGTCAGCTAAATTTGGCACTGGAACTGGGTATCCCCAGGGTACGATTGTTCATTTTTGAGCACGGGAATCCACCCGAATTTCCGGGGAGCCCCATGTCTCTCCAAACCCATGCAAATATGTGTGTTTCTCAAAATCGGGGACCCCCCTAATGATCCAATATGAACCATGCATAGTAACATATCAACCATTTCATGTGGTACTATTCATTGATCAGTTGAATTTGATATGGTTGATATGGGGACACCCCTAATGGTACAGTAACCCCAACGACTTGAAAACCCACCATATCCATTTCTGCCGCGCCATGATCGGCGCCTGACGCTCCAGCGATGAACCTCCTCATCAGTCTCCTGACGCTGGGTAACGACCAAGGTTTACCAATGAATGAAATGGTTGGCTGTGGGAAATCTTGCTTATTGATATTTATTCAAAGATCATCCAGGCATAAATGGTGGTTTCTTGAAACAGTGAACCCCAAACTGGTCGGTTTTATTACTACAAATAGTCCGTATATCGGATGCCTTTGCGTGTCCCCTATTTTGAGAAACACCCAAATCATCTTGAAGCAAGCTGCGAATGTTCTGGACATAGCCCAGGAGCTCATGGCACCCCAGCTGCATCAACTGCGTCCCTGAGGGATTTCTCACCCCAGTCCTCCCCCATGTCTTCACAAAAGCCGTGATGTCTTCCTTAGGCGCGGAACGCGCAACGGTGGCTCCGCGAGCTCGACAGCGCCCCCAGATCGACCCCACGACCCCAAGATTTCGTTTTGTCATTTTGGAAGGTGGGGAAAGATGGAGGACAATTAGTGGTTTCTCAAAATAGGGAACCCAAAAAATGAATGATTTATTACTAGAGATGGCTAATAAAGGATGATTTGGGAGTCCCCCTATTTTGAGAAACCACCAATTGTACTTTACGAAGGTTAGAACGGTCAGAAATAATGTTGCTATTGATTGTTAGCTAACAAAGGCTTCACAAAGGGTGAAATCAAACATGTTCGTGGCGACTCTGCATACTTTGCCGGTATGCTGCTCGCTGCATTTCCACAAACGGTCTGACTAAATCCATATAACAGTCTTAGGGACTTATCTCCTTTTCCTGATGATATGCCCAAGCCCCTTTTTGAAAACAGCTTATTGCAAAGATTTGCAAAGCATGACAAACGACAAACCCCCGCGGGCCACGAAATGTTCTGATGCACATCTCGAAAGTCATGGGTGCTGTTCCCTGGACACCAACATTGTCAGCGATCAGCCTATAATGCTATGTAAATCCAACGATGGATGGGTTTGATGACCATTCCATTCCGTTCATGGTCAAGGACAGTTGAGCAGAAATCCAGGTGTACTGAATCCAAGATCGCATCACCGTCAAATCCACCAAAGGATCCTTACCTTGAATTTGCTGATGGCTTCCAGCTGTAGCAACATCGACAATCTTAGCTCGTTAAACAATGGTTAATTCATCACTCCTGAAACAATCATGAATCATTTCGACCATGATTAGCCAATCTTAGCGACCATTGACTCACCATCAAACATTGACTAACCGTTGACTAACCATTATTCATCAGCCCAAACCATTGACTAACCATGGAGTTATGCCAGCTCAAACTCCACGTTTTTCGCCCAACTCCTGGCTCACAATGACGACCAAGTCCGCCCGAGGATCTCTTGATCTTGTCCGGTTCGATGTCAACGTCATCCGGCCGCAAAAGCTGCCGTTTCACCTCGTCAAATCCCGCTCCCCTTGTTGGAACTGGGCCTTGATGATAGCGCACTGTGGTGGCAACAACGTTGTCCTGCGCTTTCTTAGCCATGCTGGGAATAGACTGATTGTAATTCTAACTTCAATTCTATAACTTGCTGATATTTCTGCCAGGAATAATCATACTAGTAGAATCAATGGACTAAGATAGACTAAGACCAAGCAACGTAAATCAACATGTCAACCATCAGGGTCAGTGTTCAGCAGAGATATGATCGTGAGCAACCACCCCCACCAGTCACAATACCAGCCACAACCAGTCACTTCAAGGCAAACACTACTGCAGGCAGTGGTGAATGCCCCAGTTAGGCTCAACTTTCTAGTTTAGCTTGCTAGTTGTTATCCCCTATTATTAACCATTAACCAGCTATTATTGGTTGGATAACTGCTTGATCTATAAACCTTGCTGGAAGCAAGCGCTGCGTCCTGGAACCGTGGGGATGGATATGGCGCGCCGCTTAACCGTACGTGACCTACCAACGTCTCAATGGCGCCATCCCAAAGCCATGACCAAACTGAACTCGTCCAACGGTTGAGATATGGCTATGGGTCGATATTAACCAACCAACAATAGCTAGTTAATGGTTGATAATAGGGGATGATAACGAACAGTTACAGGGGAGATATACCAGCTATATATGGCCATATTACCAAATTTCTAGGGATTATCACCAAAGATAATAGGGAAAACAATGCTTAATGATGGGGAACCAGGGGTACAGGGTTTTGACCCACAGCCATATTTATCTCTTCATTTTTGGGATTACTGTTTTTGACTAATCTGTGTAAGCAACATCATTAAGCATTCAGCATCACTACAAGCATGTTTGAGCATCATAATAACCATCATGAAGCACTCCCCATTTGTTCCTCTTAACCATCACAAAGATAGCCATCATTTATAGCCCCCCCATTATAACCATCATTATAACCCCCCGCCCCATACTATCCACCTCAACCACCATGATAACCATCAGAAAGCAGCGACTCTTAACCCATCATTGACCACCTTGGATGCCCATCTCAGCCAAGCAGCTGTGCTTTTTCCTCCACCCGGGAGACCCATCAGAAACAGCACGCGAGGTCGGCTCGCGCTGCCATCATCTGCGCAAGGCCATGACTTGGGTCCCAGCCTCCCCCGGTGAGGGGCGTCCTTGAAGCATCCCAGGATGTTCACTCGTTCATAGTATCATTGAACCCTAAAGATTCAATGATGGCTTAGATTTCAATGAACATGGATCGAACCAGGTTGACTTCGACATGGGATTCTATTCTTTCCGAACCAGCCTGCCTCCGAGTTGACCTATTGATGAACAGGCGCGTGCCCCGCCAAAGCAGCAGAAATCCATCTTGGAAAATCCCTCTTGCAACAAAACTGGTAGTATTGATTTTGGTGGTCAAGAATGAAGTACCGACAGAGTGTTGGAAACAGTGTGCAACTGGGATATCATCCAACTTAGTTGAGGATTTGTGCGCACCAAGGCCATTTATGAGTCTTCACCCCCTGGCACTCACTTGAACGCCCTGATAGGCAGTGAAAGAAGCCAAAGCTTTGTTGACAAGAAAACTAATCCCGAAAATGTCATGACCATTCCAAGTTCTGCCACCCCAACCCTGGTTGGCCTCACTGCATCAACCCAAACAAATTTCCTCAATGGGACACCTTTCTGAGAATCTCATGATGCCATGATCCAAGGAAACAGTTGCCCAAAGATCAATATGGCAGTGGGTCAAAACCCTGTACCCCTGGTTCCCCATCATTAACCATTGTTTTCCCTATAGTTTGTTGGTTGTTATCCCCTAATATTGGTTGGTTAACATTGACTCATAGCCATATGGGATGGTGAGGCCATTGGGAACTCCCAGGTTGAAGTTGATTGCTGTGGTTCATAAAGGATGATAACCATCCCCATGGTCACTACACCCTCGCTATGAGGAGTACCATACTAGCATCGTAATGAATCATTGATCACCAGCTTGTCACCATGATCATATGATATTAATCATAAACCATTCTTAAGCGTTATCAACCGCCAACTAGTAGTTGTTGAGCCATTATCGTTGGTTGTTATCCCAACCATTGTTATCCATTGTCAAAAATCAAAGTATAGTGCATAGTTTGTTATCCGATGTTTTGCGTACGGCATATTCAATGTGCCCGATGCATTTCATCTCCATTTCACATGGATGCAAGTGCGAAAGCTGCGAAATCCATTGTCAAAAATCATGGATCATTATCTGTACCAGCTTATCAGCATGAATAATTACTCATCTAACCATTTTTTCTACCATCTACAACCATTGTTAACCAATTAGTCATCAAACATTACTGATTGGCCATTCTTCACCATGCTGATCACCATCCATCATTGATCATCAGCTCACCGGTGAACGGGCACTCCTGGGGGCTGGTCTCCCCCGGGGCCCGCTTGCTGCACCACTGGATACCCCCAACGCACGTCTCTGGGCCTTGCTACCCACCCGCAACGTCCGAGCCTGGGCTGTTTCGCACCAACATCGTCTCTGGCAACCGCAGCCGCACAGGAGACCTGTTTCACAGGCGGAGCCGCTGCGGGAGGACGACTGGATCATGAGTAGCTTGGATCATGATGAGACAACGGCAGGGTCAGCCATTGCTTCGATTGCTTCAAGTCATGACCCATGAAGATGGCTGGTATCTCAAATGGCTTGGAAATGTAACTCCAACAAATTGTGAAGCAATCTCAAATCGATCATTTTGAATAAACCAGCAACAAATGCTTGGCATCTCCGAGAGTCGTTGCTGTTGTTCTGGGTTTATATTTTACTTGAAACCAGTGTATTGTAGATTCTACGATATTCTACTACCGATTAATGGGTTTCAAATAGCTACCAATATACTATATACCGTACCATTGTCCCCCTTGTGCTAGATGCTCTTGGATGATTCAAAAAAGGAGGTAAACGGACATCAAGCAACTCTTGAACCGATGGTGTGCCATACACCATATTGATTACCCTACCGGAAACTAAGCTGCTTGCGCCGCAAAAAAACTCCCTTTTTCTAGAACTAAACTGCTATAAATGGTGGAAATTCCACGCAACCAGGTCAGTTGACAGCATAAAATCAGGGATAGTTGCTGACATATCCACACATGCACAGATTTCTATATAACTATACCACCTGCGTGCATATGTATATACTATGTCTGTATGCACATATACAAACATTCTACAGCATATGCATATGGCAGTGGGTCAGTTCACCCTTAGTTTTATTTGGTTTTCCTATCATTGTTGGATAACTGCTTGACCCAGCTCGCCATATGTAGCTGCCGGAAACAGCGGCTTGCTATGCACATCTCGATCCATCCTTGCCTCTCTGGAGCACGGCTACGGGAGCGACGCCTGGGGCCGTGGGGTTCAGCGATGCGGAGCGAGCGCCCGGGAAGCTCCGAGCTCCGTGGTGAGGGGAGAAGTTGTGGGATGATTCAGGTGGTTTAACGGTGGTTTAACGGTGGTTTAACGGTGGTGTAACGGTGGTTTAATGGTGGTTTAATGGTGGTTTAATGGTGGTTTAATGGTGGTTTAATGGTGGTTGACGGTTGATAAAAAGGGATAAGCAACAATAATAGACCCAATGAATGGATATTAAGTCACGTGGCTGTTTCGTATGATTATATAACTGGGGGACTTTAGTGGTTGATAATAGGGGATAACCAACAACAACTACGATTGCTGGTGGTTTCTCAAAATAGGCGTACCCTCAAAAATGGTTGGTTTATGATTCTAAATGGTTCATAAACTCGATGATTTGGGGGTCCCCTATTCTGAGAAACACCCATATGGGTGTTTGTTTTAATTCATAGGAATCCAATAATAATCATAATTCATGGTAATAAACCCATCTAATATTGGAGTTTTGTATTTTAAGGAACCCTCATATTTTTCAGGTCCAGTCTTAAGGTACTGACAGTCTTTGTTAGAGACTTGAAACGATGGCGTAGTGCAAATCACAAGTTGCTACTGATGAACATCGCAATGTTCCTTTTCGTTATCGGTCAGCCCAGAATTAGTTGTGACTGGTTCGGGGTAGCAAAAGGGAAACATCAACAAATAACGTGGTAAAGCCATGCAAGCCAACAGTAAGTGAGCCTTCTGGGGATATAGAATGGATGGCTGGTGACTTTAGATTAATGAATTTGCCGGTAATCTATGCTCGCTCTGCTTTACATCACAAATCAATCTCTACGGACCAATTCGGTGTTCCACCCGTCGAACAAACATAATCAAACCACCAACCAGTCATGTTTCACGTTGACTTACTGGTTGGTGGTTGAACCACCCCTATGAAAAATATGATTGTCAACCAACCAACCAAACGTTTAGTAATATGTTTGGGAAAATCAAAAATGTCAATAACCACCAGCCAGTAGTTGTTTAAAAATCATTGTTGCTTGTTATCCTCTATCATTAACCACTAGTTATATCCCCAAATCAGCCACCAACTAGTATTCCTAAAACCACAGTAATCCCCTATATGAAAATTCTGTCGAATAACCAGTATAATCCCCTATCATCAACCACTATAATCCCCTATCGTTGCTTGTTATACCCTATCATTCACCACTATAATCCATTATAATCCCCTATAAAACCTACAAAAACTATCAAAAACTATTTCACCACTGCAATCCCGCATGAAACCAAGTCAACTCCCATAAAACCCACCAGTTTTGAAACCACCAACCGGTGACTTCTCATCGGTCCCGGTCTCCCGACCTCTTGAGACTCCGCTTCGCCTGCCACAGGGAGGTCCGGTCCGCCCGGAGGATGAAGCCATGACAGGCAAGCCATGACGGGGGGAAGCCATTGGGAAGGCTGAGCACTAAAAAAATCATGAAAAAATGATGAACTTGGGTGATTTTATGGATGGTTTAGTACTGAAATTGATGGAGTTTTAAAGCCCCAATGAACTTGGATGATTTGGGGGTACCTCTATCTTTACCATCAAAGAGAAAGTGAGTAACCATAAGATTTAGTCATTTTCGAAGCATGATTACTTATTAGTCATCATGGCTAATCATTGTTCACAATTATGGGCAACGGCAAAGACTGGCGGACATTGTTGTTCAACAAGCCAGTCATGGAGTTTAGGACCATCCGAAACAGATACTATACCCATCAACAATTGTTGAATCCTGAAGCTTATGCATCCAATTGCCATCATAGTTAGGCAATCAGCTGGTTACCTCCGATAAATAATGGTCACTGGAAGCATAGGGTGACCCACTACTAATCATCCAGGGGTCTATTTATCCGGGGCTAACATTATGCTCGTAAGCCAATTTCTTCAGCAACTGTGCTAAACCAACCTGAGAGATTTACGACTGGTCGAGTCTATGGTCGAATCGGTGTGGTTCACCGATCCACCCAGTGATTCTGACCTGACACTCTTGAATCCATTTCGCTTCATTGTTCCAACAAAACATGGATATAGCAATGATATGAATAATAGTTGATGATAGGGAATTCTAGTGGTAGGTGGCAGGGGATTAACCAATAGTAATGGTTCAACACCTACGATGGTTGGTGGTTTCTCAAGCAATAGGGGAACCCCAATCATGGTTGCTTTACTACCATAAATGGAGAAAATAAAGGATGATTTGGAAATCATATAAAACCTCTGGAGATTCCCATCACAAGGTGATATGGCTGTGGGTCAAAACCCCGTACCCCTGGTTCCCCATCATTAGCCATTGTTTTCCCTATAGTTGGTTGGTTATTATCCCCCACTACTGGTTGATTAATATGTTCCCCCATCATTAGCCATTGTTTTCCGTATTAATACTAGTTATTATCCCCCATTATTGGTTGGTTAATATTGACCCACAGCCATTTATAGCTATATCCCCTACAACTGTTAGTTATCACCCCCTATTATTAACCATTAACCAGCTATATCCAGTTATTATTAGTTGGTTAACTGCTTGACCCAGCTCGCCATATGGGTCCATAAATCCTGTACGCCCAAGTTGGGGCGCTGGTACGAACAGCGAGAGGGATGGTCTCTCTGTGGCGAGCGTTTCATCTCCGCCGGCCACGGCCGGCTCGGCCACGACCTGGGCTCGGCACAGCTACCGAAATGGATGTGACATGGGGGAGAAACCAGCAAGAGGGGAGATAACAAATGCAATGATCATCACTTTGGGCTTAATAAATCCAATGAACAATCTATAATCTAATGAATAAATCTTCATCAGATGTTGAATCATCTTGGATCCGTTCAGCAAATCAAAGGGCAATGACTAACTGGTTGGTGGTTGAACCACCCGTCATGAAAAATATTTTCAACCAACCAATCATTTGGCAATACATGTGGCCAAATAATAAATGTTTGAAACTACCAGCAGGACGTTGTGCAATCTTGGGACGGTCAAAAACGGATACTGGCTATGAAACTCTCAGACTGACTGGTATGGATAAGCGACCCTCCCCCGTCATCGCCCTCAGCCGCAAACAGTATCAAACATGGGGCACTGTTGGATGCAGGTCAACAAACCGTTCATAGTTCATCACCCCTGGCTGATGATGCTTGGTTTGATGACGGTTAACTGTTACTTGATGCTTAACTACTACGGTTCATTAACGCCTAATGAAGCCTCGTGATGATCTAGGACTGCTTGTTACTCACAAATTGTCAATGATGTGAGTAATATTGAGTTGTGATTTTTAATGATAGGTGAACACTCCGGCCGTCAGGTATTCCGTTCACAAGCTTTGGGATATCTGAATATCCACATGAAGTGAGTTGGGGTCAAGGTTTGGTTATTCTCAACCTAACCTACCCCCCAAGGCCATTAGTCTTTGGTTAATGGTTGATAAGGCCAGCCTTGTGTCGGTGGGACATGGTGGGACGGGTAGGAGAGACGGCCCTTGTCACCAACTCGTGGATTCACTGCCGCGGTGCCGCATTTTTGACGCAGCCGCTGCGCAGTCTGCCGCGTGATCCAAGGGGAAAATTCCCCGCATGGGGAAGGTACTTGTTGGGGGGAGCCCCTGAGGCTGCCTGGTGACCACGGCGAGCAGGTGGTGAACCACGGCTGGTCAAACTTGTGGAGCTCCGCACAACCTGGAGATCAAGATTTTCCATCATGCGATTCAGCTTGATGACCATCATAAGATCATCGTAAATATTCATCATATAATATGTAAATATAAATATGAATATACATTATATAACTTTATCAACCATCTAGGCGTCCACTAATGTTGGATACTTGGCAGCCGCGACAAACCATGCTACTCAAGCTGCCCAGTTGCTACAAGATGGGTACGACAGCTTCATCTGCTGGTGCGAGCGGTGGTTTCTCAAAATGGGAGGACCGCGAAACGATTGGTTTACTACAGTAAATGGTTTCTAAACTGGATGATTTGGGGGCTCCCTATGACTTGAGAAACCATCACCTGTGAAATCCAACTAATCTGATGTGTATGAGAGATCCATCCCTCAATCACGGAGTCCATTGAAATGAAAGCAACGGTGCGTTTCTCAGCGCTCCTGTGAAACAAGAACAACATGCATAGACCCATCATTAACAGTAATGACCCATGAGATCAATTAGTTGACCAACCCTAGCACTTCCTAGTAACATTCATCAATTGAGCCACGTATCAAGCAACCCTTAGAAGCATGACCCTCAAGCACCTCTTTGAACATCCCCCATAACTGTTAGTTATCATCCCCCACTAACCACTAACCAGCTATGTCCAGCTATCATTAGTTGGTTAAGTGCTTGACTCATAGCCAGATCTTTGACCTTTCGGCAACGGCAGGGGCCCCACCAGTGATCATCGTGGCATGAGGCTCGAAGTCCGAGAGTTGCACGGCAGCTGCGAGCTTCGGCACTTGGCGAGCTCGCAGCGCGTTAAGGCGGGAAGTCGTCATCTTTTGAATGGTTGAAATGATACACAAGTTCTGATGCTTATAAATGATATCATGTTTAAATGATAAAAACAATAATAAACAAATTATGTTGCGTTCTTTTTTTCAAATAAATGAAAAAGAAATGATCAACAATGATAACAAACGATGAAAAATAGTTCAAAATCATTTCAAAAAAGACTACAGTAAACAATGGTTAAAAAAAAACATCAGAAACAGCAAAACATAGCTTCAAAGCAGCAGAACTAGGACCTGAAACATGTCTCACTGATGATTGGAGCTGTTGCATGCCCACTTATGGATAGAGTTGGCAGATCAACGAACATAACCTACATGAGCGTGACGATGTTCAAATCGAGTATTAAAAATGTTTGGGTTTGTCCGTAGATGATGGTCACCTAAACCACGGATGATTGATTATATAACTTGTTTTAATGATATGGCAGTGGGTCAAAACCCCGTACCCCTGGTTCCCCTATCGTCAACCATTATTTTCCCTTTAGTTGGTTGGTTATTCTCCCCCACTACTGGTTGACTAATATTGACCCATAGCCATATGTTTAGATGATGGTAACCTCAATCTTGATGATTTCCGTACTGCAAAGAGGCACCAGAAAAAATCGGGGCCAGTGCTCTCTCTCGTGACTTCTTTGATCGTCCCAACGCGGTCTTCGACGCTGAGATTTTGGAGCAACACGCACTTGAACAATGGCCCAAAGGCCTGTAAATCACTATCTGGTAGGTGGTTGAACCACTCCTATGTAAAATGTTAATCAAGCAATCAATTGTTAATGATAATTTGATTTGGGGAAATGAAAAAATGTTTAAAATCACCAACCAGCTTTGAACCAATGATCAAACACGGTGGTGGCGAAGCCAAGCCACTACCCATCGCCATTAACCATCAATCATCTCATCTCCAACAGTGTGCAAATGCTTGAGGAACCAAGAGTGCCCCCACTGAGTGGAATCATGAAAAATTCAGCATCCAGCTAGGCCAAAATCTCATGAAGGACAGCGCTGGGGCTGCTGCGACTCACAAGGAAACTGGGGGAATATTGCAACAGTGTACCCCCATTGCTGGCTGCATTAACCCAATGACATGAACGTGGCGAATGGATGTTTACGCATTCGTGGCAGAAGCCAAACAACGGTTCTAACCCCCCCCTCATCATTCAAATTCAAGATACACAGCATTGTACAACCCATGAACATCCACAACAACTGCTACACCCGAGCCATGGCCAGTGGTTGTAGACTGATGACAGGCTTCACTTGGGAGTACACCGATGTTGAAAGCTGCTAGCGGGGCAAAGGCTGCGGGCGGCCAATGGTTGATCCTTGTGGTTGGTGGTGTATTTGTATGGTTTAAAATGGATCGGTGGCACCACCATTTCCTGATTGGTGGTTTTTCACCACCCCGTCAGGAAAAATATGCACAAGTCAGCCAACCATTTGTTAAAAATCACTAGGGAAAATCAAAAGTGTTTAAAATTTAAAACCACAAACCAGTTTCAATCACGACTAATCATTCATGTCCACCATCATCAATTAACCATGACTAATCCGTGATCAACAATTGCGGTTAAGGGCAGTTGAATCATCATGATTCCGAGGCCATTGCATCTGCCGCAAGTGGACATAGGTTGTTAAAAGAACATGCCATGTGAGCGGTTAAGCCAAGACCTCTTGAGGATGGGTGCAAGTTTCAGATGCGATCCAAAGGCAGGACGTCATCTCATATCATATCATATAATCTCATATCATCTCATCTCATATCATCTCACATCACATCACATCACATCACATCATATCAAATGATATCATATGGCATCATCTCATCTCATATCATCTCAAATCATATCATATATCGCATCATACCATATATCATATCGTATCAAATATCATCTCATCTCATCTCATATCATATCAAATCATTCTATATATTGTATGATATCAAATATCATATCGTATCAAATATCATCTCATCTCATATCATATCAAATCAAATCATATTATATATCATATCGTATCAAATCAAATCATATCATATACCATATCGTATCATATATCATCTCATATCATATCCTATCATATCAAATCAAATATCATATCATATCAAATCATATATCAAATCGTATCATATATCCTCTCATCTCATATTCTAACCTATCATGAATCATAGCATAAAACAAATCGTATCAAATCAAATCATATGATATCTCAAATCGTATCATATATCATATCGTGTCATATATCATCTCATCTCATTTCATGTCATAACATATCATGTCAAATCAAATCATGTATCATATCGTATGATAACAAATGATATCATATATCATCTCATCTAATTTCATATCATCGAATCTCACCTCATATCATATCATATCATATATCAAATCGTATCATATATCATCTCATCTTATTTCATATCATCTCATCTCATCTCATATCTTATCATATCATACCAATTCAAATCATATCATATCATATCATATCATATCATATATCAAATCGTATCATATATCATCTGCTCTCATTTCATATCATATATCAAATCATATCATATCATATCATATCATATCATATCATATCATATCATATATCATCTCATCTCATCTCATTTCATATCATATCATATCATATCATATCATATCATATCATATCATATCATATATCATCTCATCTCATCTCATCTCATCTCATATCATATCATATCATATCATATCATATCATATCATATCATATCATAGATGATATGATATGATATCCCTGTATGCCATGAGATTCCATGCAGTTTTGCACAATCAAAACCGTACCAAAGCCCATGGCACACTGACTCCAAGCAGCTATCAATAACTTAGGGCATGGACTTCTAATTGCCAGCTACTTGGTAGTCCCTACCTGGCAGTGCAGCCATTGGGCGATGGTGCTTCAACCTGAAAACGACTCATATGGGTGGCAGGGGTAAGCAGCAACGGAGGGACCGGAGCTCCGGTGATTTTTGGGTCAAGGTGTAGCAGTTTGGTCCGCCGCGCCAAGCGCCCTTTCGAGAGAAGAAGTTTGCCAAGCCGAGATCAGGCCCAGCGAAGCTGGTGCTGAGCAGTTGAACTGTGAACGAAGCTGTGAAGTGCAAATGTGCAGAAACCTGCGGGCTTCCCTGGGATGAAGCCATGGTCGCCTCCCCCATGCTGGATCAATAAGACCTACATTGACATGGGGGTACGCCAAAATGGTTGGCTTATGACTGTAAACAGTTGGTAAACTGGATGATTTGGGGGCACCCCTAGCACTTGAGAAACGCCTGTACGTAGTTGGTGGTTCATGATAGCTAATCATTGCTAATCATAGTGGAAATCAAGATCAATCAACAACATGGCTAATCATGGTTCACAACGGTTCTGAGTAAGAAATATCAACCAATGAGAATGATTTACTACTATAAATGCATAATATAAAGGATGATTTAGAGCTATCCCTATGACTTGAGAAACACCCACATGATCCCCCATGGCTTCATGTCGTCAACTGCCATTGCGCAACCAGTGGACTGCGACGCTGCGACGCACAGCGCGAAAAACCGATGGCGACTGCAGCCGACTGTTTCCATACTGAGATCAGGGTATAACCAACTAGCAACATGTTACAACGCACATAGCAACAACCAACATACCAACAAACCCATGATGGTAGCATAATGCGATGTTCATCCATGAACTTATGGTTGGTATCATGTGATCTTGGCCAACCACGGCAAAGAACAGTGTGTCAAAAATTGAGCTCGCGTTCTCGGTCAAAAACTGCTTCATATACGTCCTGTTCAGCTGATGTATATCCGAAAAACGGCCTCAATGGTAAACATAGGGCTGATTAAAAGCTCAATTGACTGGAGCATAATCTGTCGACCACAGCCTGTACATTGCACATGTTCGGTACGCATGCTTCAATGCAATCCTTGTTTTCTTAGTCTTCGAAGCAAGGCTAGTGATAAATCAAGTTGAAAGCCTGTCTGCCATCGGCCTACCTCCAGGACCTTCTGGCTTGCGAAGGATCAGGGAGGTCGGTTCCAGCTCGGAGATTCATTTCAAACATTCACGGCCCTGAAAAAGTGCTGCCTCCTCCAATTCGTGACTGTTCAGCTTGGTCAATCGATGCTTCACAGGATCCCACCCCTGGGTATGTATGACCCCCAGGTATATGAATCTTGTCGTTCTTTTCATGGCTAAGCCCAGGTTTGAATGGCGGCTCCTCACCGAAATCAACAATTGACGAGGCAAGCGGTCGAAAAGCTGAGCATCACACATGATTCGTGCGCACGCGAACAGCATACCGCGCAGCTCAGCATGGTGGAGTTAGTAGTGCCTAGTATCCAATATGATGGTTGGCCATGGCGAAATGTATAGATTTTATGGGGGGTTCTGAAAATAGGGGACCCAAAAAAGAGTTGGGTTATTCTGCTAAATGGTTGATATATAAAGGATGATAACTGCTGATACCCCTATGACTTGAGAAATCACTATACGTAACTTAATGATTGGTCAAACATGGTTGACATGGGTTGACACTTATGACCATTGATGACCAATATCAGCCACAAATCATAGATACAATCAATGCGGGGCCAGCTGCATTTCGGAGCTTGACATGATCTTGCTGATCTGGGTCTTAAAATGGTGTAGCCCCCAGAAATGGCAACTGTCTCCCTACATGGTGGTTTCTCAAAATGGGGGTACCCCCAAAACATCTAATATTGACAATTTATAGTATTAAACCAACCATTTTTTGGGTTCCCTATGGCTTGAGAAACACCCATATATCCCTATTAATCTTGGCTACGAATTCGGATGGTGCTTGTAGGTACCACCGGCCTGCGAGCTGGGCATGGCCATCAACCCGCCAGCTGGCTTCGGCCTTGGAAGTGCCTTGTTGAACCCCGTGGGAACTGATGACAGGATCACCACGCTGGGGCTCACCTGCACCCAGCTGTGAAAAAACCCATGGAGACGGCTGTCCTAGGAGTCTAAGCGCCTAGAAATGCTGGGAAAACCGGGGAAATGCTTGGAACATCCGAGCCCCGCTTAGACTCCGCACTTTGGTGAAAATTGCGCTGAATTTTCCGATCTCAAAAAAAGGCGGACGCCCCCAAGTTATGGTTGGTTTACTCAAAATGATGAGCTGATTGGATGAGAAGTGGGGGTACCCGTAAAGAACAGGAACAGCAATCCGCGAAAAGGATCGAGTACTTACCCTATCTAACCTTGGCCGTTCGGATGCACTCCGAGTTTCTGTAGGTTCGGGGGCAGGCCACTCAGCAACGGTGATTTACATGATCAGTCAGCCAAAGGCAGCTCAAGAAGAAACTGCTCGCGATCTTAGCCTCTAGCAAACGATCCCATGGTCGCGCTAAAAAAATCACGATCTTTATAGGCAAACCAGCTATTTCTATGGTGGATTTTCCGCGCGACCCAGTGAGTTTACCGCAGTGAAAGTCATCAAATGCCATCACTGTCGCGCCCTCAGAAAGCCTTTGTATTCAGTAGCCCATAGTAGTTTGATTCACCACCAGCCAGTCGGTACACTCGGAATGCTTCAACAAATCACGATCAGCCATTAGCCAGCATGACTCATTTGCTATTAATTACTGACTATATATATTCATTGATGAATTTATACAACTTAACCATTACAATGCATGGCTTTTTCTTATAAGCAGCTATTCATGATGGTGAATGAAACTCTATCCATTATGATGCAGGGTATAAGCTGATTAGAACTGATGCATAACTGAATCTACTATACAAGATAATAGTGATGCATAATAAGCCTATCATCTTGTTGCTGATTCTCCTCCATCCAGAGCTGGACCGCACAAGCAGAACCAACGTGAATCAAACGCGGTGGATCAGCGGGTCCAACTGAGCTGCGCGGCCGAAAAGAAATGTGTCAGCATCTGGCTGGCACTGAGCAATGGTCGTTCACGGCACTGCGGTGGTTCCACAGGCAGTGCAAATTTCCCACGGGAATAATCATCACAATTCTGAATATATGTATCCTCTGGTGATCTAACCTAGCAATGGAAAATCTACAAACTATTCATGGTTTCCCAGGGTTCTATCAAATATGGTGGTTTTCCATCGCTGTGTCAGATCACAGGAATGTATACATATACAATTACATAGGTTGGTACTTCTCAAAACCATTGACTATGCGTCCTACCTACATCTGCTATCATCCCAAAGGGATGATGTCTGCATGTTCACAGCTTGAACATTTCCCACAGAGACGTCAACTCTTCCGGAAATGCAAGTGCTGTGCTTACAGAGCGCTTTGCGCTCCCCTTCGTCAGAGGCAGGTGCAGCAGGGAGACAGGAAACAAATGAATGGTCATCCAACAGAATCCGACCACAAACTCGGGATTCCTTTTGTTGATGAATCCGGCGAGAATGGTGATTGTTGGATGACCATTGAAAATCCGATGATGGTCAAACATGTTGGTTGTTTGTTGGCAATGGAATATTTATTGTTATTACAACAATATGTTAAACTAACATGTTAAGCTCGTGTTGTTTGTTGTTCCACTATTCCACTAGTGGAAGATGTTAAACTCCTAAAATTACACTCCTACTGTTCCACTCCTGTCCCCAGCTTGCAACTGCCAATAGACGCGGGAATCACCTCCTGAGCAAGCTGCGAAGGCCCACAAGATCCGCTTCGCTAAGGGTGGTTCAAGGTTGGTTCATGGTTGGTTCAAGGTTGGTTGCATGGTTGGTTCATGGTTGGTTGCATGGTTGGTTCATGGTTGGTTGCATGAGTTCAATGGACACTTGATGATTACGCTAACTATGCTTTTCATGGCGTTTCATAGCCATCATTGATGCCATCACTGGGATCCCCAGAACTGGGGTGCAGAGCTGGGAATCGATCTGCGAATGACTTGCTGCGGGGGAAGGGACAAACCGCAGCTAGCGGTTTTCAAGTGACACAGCTTCTGTTCATCAAATTTGGCGCACTTGAACTGTTCACTAGCACATGGCTATGGGTCAAAACCCTGTACCCCTGGTTCCCCCATCATAAACAATTGTTTTCCCTATTATTGTTGGTTGTCATCCCCCATCATTGGTTGGTTAATATTGACCCATAGCCACATCGTTTACTCTTCGGCAAGCCGTGGAAAGTCCGGATCATTTCGCGTCCAAGTAGTGGGTCGACAGTGCCAACATGCAGCTGGTTCACGTGCTGGGATATCGACATGGCTTCTGGGTAAATGGCAATGTTGGTAAATGTATATACTAGGTGGTTTCTCGATTCATAGGGGTCCCCCCTCAAATCATCTAGTTCTGAACCATTTATAGTAATAAGCCTATTTTGGTAGTGTTGGTAAATGTAATACATATATATCACACATAAGTTGGTAAAATGTTGCTAAACTTCCCGATCAATGTTGGTAAATGTATGCACATATCTTGTTGCGCGACAAAGCCATTCGGGGACGACCCTCAGCAAAACAATGGAATTCCCAGACATTGGGTAATTTTCTAGGCATAGTGATCCTGGACAAGATGCTGAATGTCAGTTCTTGGACGATTTTGCAAGGCTGGCAAATGGTTTAAATATCTAACACAGCTGGGATATTCAGCATCTGATCCACGTTGGTCATAAGTGTTGCTAATGCATGGAGTATCTGGGAGTGGAATCAGCGACGAAAAAAGAACGTACCGGCGTACCGGCAACAGTGAAAATATTGATTGGTCCCAACACAAGAAGCCGGGTTGTTCACTGGAAGCAACTTCCTGGAAGAACAAGCAATTGAATCATAGTAGTGAACGAAGCACTTCCAACCACTCTAAATCAAATTACCAATTGAAATCGTCATAATTCACTAACCATTATTGACCATTGAAATCATCATTCCAAACACCGACTTCGATCGACAAACCAAAAAACAGTGTAACCGACAACAAAACCAACACCAACACTAAAAAGAAGAACAATAACAACAACCACACCACCACCACCACCACCACCACCAACACCACCACCGATGAGAGCAACAACAACAACAACAACAACAACAACAACAGCAGCAGCAGATGGTCCCAGCCAGTGTGGGTCCTCGAAGTGAGACAGCTTCAGTCCACGAGCGCAGCGCTTGGCTTGCGCTTACAAACTCGCTCCTGAGAGGCTCCAAATGTGAGTCACAAATCGGTGGGCCAGAAATGTCCAAGGCAATCAATATGACCAACCATACCAGGTAAGGTAAATCTAGGTATTTCTGAAGATGAGGGGTTATGAATAACTGGTGTGTGGTTTCCACACCTATGACAAATATGCCGGTCAACCAACCATTTGTTAATAATTACTAGGGGAAAATAAAAATGTCGAAAACCACCAACCAAATAGGTATTATTGAGCATCCTTAACAATCAACAACCATCTCTGAATCTCTGAATATGGAATCCCAGGCTGATTAGTTGCCCACCAGCTGCTGCAGGAAAATGTCCAGCACTTGAAAAATCACCAAGCCGCTGTTCATTCCCTAAGGCTTCAAACAAAAACATGGTGAAGGCTTCATTTGGTGGTTATATGCTTAATCCCTGGTGTTACTTCCAATGGTTAACAATGGTCTATGATGATTAATAATGGGTCACAATGGTTCATAGTGATCATAACTATGCTTCTCTGGCTGGTGGTTTCAACCCCTATGAAAAATCCACTTGTCAACCAACCTCATTTATTACTACTGTGAGAAATAAAAAATTGTTCAAAAAGCTTCAGCCAGTCATGGAAATTCCTGTGAATCGCGCGGGCAGTGCCAGTCATGGTAGCCACCCGTCACCCAGCAGCGCCCATAGCAGCGCGCCCCTGCAGCGCGCCCATAGCTTGCGAGGCTCATAAGGCCAATGCCACCTCAACTTCTCCGCTGTCGCCACGCTTCTCGCTCACACGTTCCTTGGGGCTCGGTGGATGGTATGGCCATGTGGTGTAGCTCATCACTACGGTGCTGGATGGAGCCCGGTGAGCCCGGAAGAATCTGTGATGAAGGTAGCCCGGGTGAACCTGGTGGAGCCCAGAATCTGGGACCAGGCCGACTTTCTGCAAGGCCAAGGCTGTTGCCATCCACGATCTGCAACGTTTATCAACCATGGTTACCACATCTGCTTTATACGTAGACCATATCACATGAGATGAGTGGTATATTGTCATTAAATGATATGCCACATGCTGTATGGCTGACCACATCTGTTTGACTATATGTTAGATGATAGTAAGATTATATGGCACCATTCAACCATATAGCCGTGGGTCAATACCCTCCTACTGAACATCCTCGACCAAAGACCAAACTAGTCTCACCGTTGGGATGCTCGTCGACCCAGTCAGTATGAACCAGTAACTGGCTAGATGAGGTCATCTACTCATTTACTCCTACTTAATATCCTCTGATGTTACTGATTAATACAACCAAGCAGAAATTTCTCAGGTGAATTCTGGCATAGAATAACCTACCAGTTGTGGTTGAACAAGACCTGTTAATCATATGGCAGTGGGTCAAAACCCTGTACCCCTAGTTCCCCTATCATTGACCAGGCTGTTTTCCTTATGAAATTGTTGGTTATCATCCCCATGAAATTGGTTGGTTAACTGCTTGACCCAGCTCGCCATATCACCTACTCACAAGCACTGCTCAACCCACCAGCGAAAAGCAGGTCTCAGGTGGCCAAGCTACCGCAAGGTCACTGGGCGTCCTTGGTTGCGTGGTTCAGCACGCGGCAAGGGTGGCTCTCCAGGGGTGGAAGAAATGTGCGACGAGAACGGAAAGGCGACCAACCAGTGATTGATGGCTATAGTGGATCATGATATGACTATACAATTGATGGCATGTAGCTACATATGTTGGCTTTAGTTATCAAATATATAGCTATGATGATCGATGATGATCCAAAATGATTGACTACGCAATCTGGCTGGTGATTTCAATAGTCTGAAAACTATATTTCAATCGACCATCCCAAATATGTGAACATATAAAATCTTCAAAACCACCAAGCAGCTACATCCAACACTCACTATCAATATCTATCAACCATTCTTGACCACCATCGATCATCACCACTGGGTCCATGTGCTACGGCTGAAGCGCTTGGGTTTCTAAAGGCATGCAGCTGTTCGTGCCCAAAAAATGGGGGGCATCCCATCCGCTGCCAAAACGACTAGAGGAAACTGCTAGCGCTTGTAGCTTAGCAGTTCTTGGGCTGGGAAAATAAACTTAGTAATGTGATATGATTATAAAAATATATTAAAATAAAAAATATCTGGGGGTTTCTCAAACTAGGGGTACCCCAAATCATCCATCATTAGTCATTTATTGCAGTAAACCAACCATTTTTGGGGTTCGCAATTTGAGAAACACCCATATCATCAGTTGGCTTGAGTTAGCTTGATAGTCCTGTGAACAACCAACTAGCTGAATAATCCCAGGCCAGCACTTCCCAAGCATCAGCTAGTTGTAATGGGTGAAGCTGCCACATGGGATTGGTAAGTGGCTTTCACGACTGGAATAACGGATGGAGTTGCGGAAGATGTACCTCGCATGTTAGGAAAGATTAGTCAAGCTATGGCGCTTGGTGGATCACTAAGTTCGCTGGGGTGAACTGCCAGTTATGAGGGCTTCTAACCCAACTTACAACTGCTTGGGGCCCAACCTGTAAGGGGTCCCAGGTCGCAAGGATGCCTTCTCTCAAGCACGTTGCTGCAGATCATTTTTGGGGGTCAGCGATGGCGATATCAACTTTCAAGAGGTGCTACTTCCCAAGCAGGACCTTTCGTTATCAAAAGAGTGTGCTCCCACTTTAACTATGTCCAATGCAAATTATACACGTACAAATGCGTATCGTTTCTGCTTCGTGGTTTCAACCTCTATGACAAATATAAGTTAATCAACAAACCATCCCAAACACGAGTGGGAAAATGATGTTTTTATCCTAGACTATCCAAGTATGCGTGAGTGGCTCTACTGTTTGGTTAGTAGACATTCGCAGCATGTAAAACTTCCCTGCAAACCAGCCATGGTCGAGTCCCTGTGAAGAATCAAGGGGCCTCAAGTCTCGCCACATTCTGACAGTACGAAACATCATGCCAGTACCAGCTCATCCTAGTGGCAACTCCCAGCCCGCTGTTTCAGCAAACAAGCTCCCATCTTTTTTCAGAATTCCTACAGCAGAAATCCCAGGGCTGCGCTCACATCGCCCCGCTGCAACTGAGAATCTGTTCCACACATTTCAGGAACTTGGTCAACTTTTTCACCTAAGGATGAGCTGTGATTCGCTTGAGTTCACCATGTTGACAGCGCAACGCTTGTGGTTTACATCAACCAGCACAAGGTGCGTTGACATCAGATCACACGGATCGATCATGTGCTGGGCTATTGACCTTGCCTCGATCACCTTCGGCAAAGTGATAAACTCTTAGCATTGAATTTGTTGTAGGTAAGAATTGGGGTCACCGAAAATCCATGGTGAAACAACTGGTTGATCAACCTTAAGAATTGGTTGACTGACCATTTTGGTTGAAATTTTGTTAAAAATCAATTAGCTGATGAAAATGCTACTTGGAATGATGAATGACCATGGTGGTTGTGATCACGATGATGGTGATATGGATGACTGACAAACTTATGTGTTTTTTGGCTGTCACAGGTAGATGGCATATTCAAGCTAGAAACAAATAAATGGCGAAATGCAACATTGTCTGGTTGGGGGTTTCAACCCCCATGAAAAATATCAGTCAAGGAACCATGTGTTAATATTTACTAGGGAAAATAAAAAAGTTTCAAACCACCAACCAGTTGTGGATTTCTTTGAAAAAGGGTGTGCCGTCTGAATGTGCATGAAACCACTATGGACAGAGCCGCTGACGGTCAGAATGTGCAGTCTCTTTGTTTGCGCTTAATACCAACCAATACTCATAACAGCTTGCATAACCTGTCAACGCATTTGATATTAACCCAGGATTTATAAACCCTGGGTTGATTGATTGGCAGGGGTACCACTTTCTTGGGAAACCAAGGCTTTTGGTGGGTACTCCCTATTAATCAACTAGGGGTTTATCAATCCAGAGTTGGCTCTACTACGAAACCATGCCCACCCGCAATAGACCATGTTTCTGGGGCGTGGAATTGATGGAAGCTAGGATGCTTGTGTTGAAATAGAGATTTGCTTTCACGCGATTGAATCTGTTCCATATGCCATCTGCGGTCCCGCATGGCCGTCAAGGTTGAAATGACAAATGGATGGCATATTTTCATACTTTTCAGTGTGCCATCTACTGCTCAGAAATGCATTTTGTGGGAGACTTCCTGTGCTATGGAAAGCTGAAAACCCTCAAAACAAAGATTTTGCTCAAGACTTCCTTCGGTCCTTCTTGCATGTGGACAAATTCAGAGCTTTTCAGTTTCGTTTGAGATTTCCTCCAGTCTGGCAACCAACTTCCAGCTGATGCCTGCTTCACTACTAGTGACTTCCGCTTGAGCTACTTGACTAGCTCCTTGACAAGCTGACTACTGACCTGGCTACTCAGCCGACTACTGACTTCAGTAGCTACTGGTACTGCTTGACTTGGAAGTTCCAAAGATTCACCACTAGTGAATCGATATACACCCCATCAGGCCGATCTATGGGGACTCAAGACACTAACCATCCGAAAGCCATGGTTGAGTGGCTAGGGATGGAACAGGTAGGGCACCAGGCTTTTGACTGCTTAGCCATATACTTACCGAGTTTTATCCACCTTGCATACCATGAAAGTAATGCCCATCCAGACAATCACGTGCACCAAGCGACATGCTTTTCGTGGAGCTTCCGATCAGGTGGCAAGAGCTTAGAGGCTGGATATCCTTCTGGCACGCCTGCCATGGTGAATCTCCACGATCCAACAACCAGGTGTGGCATATCGGAAGAAGTAGGAGCCCTCCTCGTAGATCTCCATTGTTGATTGCTGCCATCAGCATATCAGTCAAACAGATAGATAGATAGATAGATAGATAAATAGATAGATAGATAGATAGATAGAGATAGAGATAGAGAGAGAGAGAGATAGAGAGATAGAGAGATAGAGAGAGATAGAGATAGAGAGATAGAGAGAGATAGAGAGATAGAGAGATAGAGAGATAGATAGAGAGAGAGAGAGATAGAGATAGATAGAGATAGAGATAGAGAGATAGAGAGATAGAGATAGAGAGATAGAGAGATAGAGAGATAGAGAGATAGATAGATAGATAGATAGATAGATAGATAGATAGATAGATAAATAGATAGATAGATAGATAGAGATAGAGATAGAGAGAGATAGAGAGAGATAGAGAGATAGAGAGATAGAGAGATAGAGAGAGATAGAGATATAGAGATATAGAGATAGAGAGAGATAGAGAGAGATAGAGAGATAGAGAGATAGATAGATAGATAGATAGATAGAGATAGAGATAGAGAGAGATAGAGAGAGATAGAGAGAGATAGAGAGAGATAGAGAGAGATAGAGAGAGATAGAGAGAGATAGAGAGAGATAGAGAGAGATAGAGAGAGATAGAGAGAGATAGAGAGAGATAGAGAGAGATAGAGAGAGATAGAGAGAGATAGAGAGAGATAGAGAGAGATAGAGAGAGATAGAGAGAGATAGAGAGAGATAGAGAGAGATAGAGAGAGATAGAGAGAGATAGAGAGAGATAGAGAGAGATAGAGAGAGATAGAGAGAGATAGAGAGAGATAGAGAGAGATAGAGAGAGATAGAGAGAGATAGAGAGAGATAGAGAGAGATAGAGAGAGATAGAGAGAGATAGAGAGAGATAGAGAGAGATAGAGAGAGATAGAGAGAGATAGAGAGAGATAGAGAGAGATAGAGAGAGATAGAGAGAGATAGAGAGAGATAGAGAGAGATAGAGAGAGATAGAGAGAGATAGAGAGAGATAGAGAGAGATAGAGAGAGATAGAGAGAGATAGAGAGAGATAGAGAGAGATAGAGAGAGATAGAGAGAGATAGAGAGAGATAGAGAGAGATAGAGAGAGATAGAGAGAGATAGAGAGAGATAGAGAGAGATAGAGAGAGATAGAGAGAGATAGAGAGAGATAGAGAGAGATAGAGAGAGATAGAGAGAGATAGAGAGAGATAGAGAGAGATAGAGAGAGATAGAGAGAGATAGAGAGAGATAGAGAGAGATAGAGAGAGATAGAGAGAGATAGAGAGAGATAGAGAGAGATAGAGAGAGATAGAGAGAGATAGAGAGAGATAGAGAGAGATAGAGAGAGATAGAGAGAGATAGAGAGAGATAGAGAGAGATAGAGAGAGATAGAGAGAGATAGAGAGAGATAGAGAGAGATAGAGAGAGATAGAGAGAGATAGAGAGAGATAGAGAGAGATAGAGAGAGATAGAGAGAGATAGAGAGAGATAGAGAGAGATAGAGAGAGATAGAGAGAGATAGAGAGAGATAGAGAGATAGAGAGATAGAGAGATAGAGAGAGAGAGATAGATAGAGAG
>VSDK01027300.1:281694-297197 GCA_009767595.1 Symbiodinium kawagutii | reverse complement strand
ATAGATAGATAGATAGATAGATAGATAGATAGATAGATAGATAGATAGATAGATAGATAGAGATAGATAGATAGATAGAGATAGATAGATAGATAGATAGAGAGATAGAGAGATAGAGATAGAGATAGAGAGAGATAGAGAGAGATAGAGATATAGAGAGATAGATAGGTAGATAGATAGATAGATAGATAGATAAATAGATAGATAGATAGATAGATAGATAGATAGATAAATAGATAGATAGATAGATAGAGAGATAGATAGATAGATAGATAGATAGAGATAGAGAGAGATAGAGATATAGAGATAGAGAGATAGAGAGATAGAAAGAGAGATAGATAGAGAGAGAGATAGATAGAGAGATAGAGAGAGATAGAGAGAGATAGATAGATAGATAGATAGATAGATAGATAGATAGATAGATAGATAGATAGATAGATAGATGGATAAATAGATAGATAAATAGATAGATAGATAGATAGATAGATAAATAGATAGATAAATAGATAGATAGAGATAGAGAGAGATAGAGAGAGAGATAGAGAGATAGAGAGATAGAGAGATAGAGAGATAGAGAGATAGAGAGATAGAGAGATAGAGAGATAGAGAGATAGAGAGATAGAGAGATAGAGAGATAGAGAGATAGAGAGATAGAGAGATAGAGAGATAGAGAGATAGAGAGATAGAGAGATAGAGAGATAGAGAGATAGAGAGATAGAGAGATAGAGAGATAGAGAGATAGAGAGATAGAGAGATAGAGAGATAGAGAGATAGAGAGATAGAGAGATAGAGAGATAGAGAGATAGAGAGATAGAGAGATAGAGAGATAGAGAGATAGAGAGATAGAGAGATAGAGAGATAGAGAGATAGAGAGATAGAGAGATAGAGAGATAGAGAGATAGAGAGATAGAGAGATAGAGAGATAGAGAGATAGAGAGATAGAGAGATAGAGAGATAGAGAGATAGAGAGATAGAGAGATAGAGAGATAGAGAGAGAGAGAGATAGAGAGATAGAGGATTCATACACGACCACGCCTTTCCTGGACTCTATGAAAACATCATTTTCGATGGATCAAACACACGGAACCCAGCTGTGAATGGCGCGCCTTTCACTTCCCAGGAAGAGATAGGATCCTGCAAATCAGTATCTTTGAAGTCCATTTTCTTCATGATGTCCGACCTTGCAGCTGTTCATGGCTGGTTGATGATGGTTGATCAACGGGTTAAAAATGCTTACGGTGATGGTTAATGTTAGTTAAAAGGCTGATCGAGGGCTGATCACAGAGCGGCTCGTTGAAGACAGATCATTATTCAAGGGCTCCGCAATGAAGAAATTTCTGGCTGGGAAAAAAACACATTGATGCACCTAACATCATCCTAGACCCCTAGACCCAGGATCAACCCAAACCTCGGCCGTCCATCCTAGGTACTTGGTAGCCCTTGGGGATTGTTGCTTCAAGGGAGAGCCTCACTTTGAGACTTGGTCCAAGCGGGGCCACAGGATAGTGGTTTCTTGCTATAAATGATCAATATCAAGGATGATTTGGGGGTCCCCTTTGACTTGAGAAACAGCCAAATATCTGGCTTCGTTTGATATCAATCAACTGATGTTCTTTTGTCATAATCATAACCGCAACACCGTGGCTGGCCACTTGCAACTCCTGCTCGCGTCCGGAAGGGTACCAATGCACCATGGACCCCAAGACCAGCTACTGGATGATTCGGATCTATCGGTACCGGATCAGAAGCAGAACCCTCAGAAACAGTTGTGTAACTTCCATACTTGTCGGGCTTCATGAAACTATCGGAGTTTCAAGAAACGATTCTGGAAACTACCCTCTGGCAAACTGACCTGGAAGCTCCAAATCACCAGCTTCAACAGGTAGTCCAGTCACAAATGGTTGAGTTTTCACTTCCGGATTAATCTGCCAGAGAGTAACTTGCTTCTGTGAAACATTGCTGTTTTCACTGGAGCATGACCAAAAGCCTCTCTCGGCAGTCATCACTTTGCAAATGACAAACTTAACTTCAATCATTTCCTGGAAGAATGTGGGTACTATGATCATCATATGATGGTTTCTTAAAATGCGGGGGTACCCCAAAAATGTATAAATGCTTGATATTGGATGATTTGGGGGTACCCCTATGACTTGAGCAACACCCATATCTGCATGTCCAAAACATTCGTGGCTAGCAGCACCATTGACTGCAGCGGATTGGGAAACATCATGCGGTGTCTTCGATTCATGAGCCCAACCAGTGGTGATTCACTAAATGCAACAACTCTCGGTGTTTCACTGTGATATGGTGGTCTTGGTCGTCATCATCATCCTAGTTCAAACCTTGGTCATCATTGTTCTAGTTCAAACGATGGTTATCTATGTTTGCGGGGTGGAAATAAATCTATTGACTAACCAGTGTTTCTCCAGCATTCATAATTCCTGGTTCATTGAAGGAGGGCAACATCCTAGTAGGAAACCGTCTCTTGTTGGAGATCTCTTCTACTCAGTACACCCGCCATTAACCAACCATTCACCAACCATGTTTCCAATCATTTCACGGATTAATCATTAAGCATTCAACTGAACCATTCACCTGATCAACCAATTATTAATACCATTTCTATATCTAATCAACCATCTGTCTATATAAACCCAAATGGCCAAAAAAAGGCATGTCTACATTAACCAACCATTGTCCAACCATTCATAGACAGCTAATATACAATAGTATAATCCAACCATAGTTGCTTAACTACTAATAGTTGGTCATATTTCCCCATTATTAACCATCATTAACCATTATTATTAACCCATTTTCGCCTATAGACAATAACTTATTCGAAAATTGTAGCATTTCCACTATCATTAGCCATTAAAGGATAACCCCTGGCTATTAGTAACCACTATCATTAACCATTATTTCCATGGTTAATAACCACTATTGTCCTTCATTATTAACCATGCTAACCATATTATCAACCATATGATTATTCCTCTATGATTAACCATGTCTATAGCTAAACATAATCTAGCTGCTATAACCAATATGGTACCCATAATAGCTTTATTACCATGTCTATAGCTACACATTATTATAACCATGTCTATAGTAACCACTAATATCAACCATGTCTATAGCTAATAGTAACATTATTAACCATATTAATACATAGATTATTAACCATATTCATCTATGATTAACCATGATTGACCATTAATACAGCTTATAGCTACCATTATTAGCTATAGATTGACCCATAGAGTTATGTTAACCATGTTTAACCACTAATGTAACCATTTGATTAGCAGTACCATTAATGGTTCCACGAATAGTTAATAGTACCATTATTAACCATTATATAACCATTATATATAACCATTATTAACCATTGTATAATACAGCTTATAGTACCATTATTAGCTGTTATTAACCCATAGAGAATCACCATAGCTAGCCATGTCGACGTTTTGGACGTGTCTTCGGATCCGCCCTAGCTCTCAGTTCCAGGTGCTCTGCCAAGGTCATGCTGAAGGCATGGCCTCCTGATGCGGGAGAACGAGACGAGACAGCGGCGGTCCGAAAACGCCTATGGTGCTGGGATTGCTTGATGATCATGTCACCTTAAGGCATGTGATTTATTCAAATTGAAAGTAAATCAGATTTTTGAAAGTTAAAGTCATGAATCATGTATGAAAAGAAGAAAATCAGAAAAAATATATTTGTAAATTCTTTGAATTCGTAAGTTATTTTAACAAGAATTCTGTCAATTGATTGAATCACAAGTACTTTTCTCAACAATATTCAGCAAATGAAAATTACGCTGTTCACTTAATCCTGGCATCTTTAGCTACGCGGGACCCTTAGGAGGGTGCTCATCCCACGTAAGTGGTAATAACGATCCACTGATAAAGAGTCTCTTCCCATGTCCTTAGAGTGCATGTCATGATTGTCAAAGTCATGATCGACGCCTTTTAGGCGAGTTCCTTGTGCATCCGGGCTTGTCCATAACAGACACTAACATTTGTCCCAAATTGAAGGAGAAAAATATAACGGCTGGGGTATTGGTTTCTCAAGAAAAATGGATCAATAATGGCTATTCACAGGGGATAATCAACAAACTTATGTTTAAACAACCCTACTTGGGGGTACCATGGCAGGATTTCTTGTTGCTCTTGTTGTTGTTATTGTTGTTGTTGTCGTTGTTCCTCATTTACTGCTTTCTGTCATCGCTTGATTGCGAAGAAGCCCAGACCTACATCACAGCCAACAGCTATACCTAGACCCGCACCCCAGAAAAATGGCTGAATGTTCCAGACTAATGGGTATGAAAACCAAGAATCAAGGGTACTTGAAGGTCAAGGTATATTTGATAGCACAGGATTATGACTTGTGAACCATGTCATAAGATTAATAAAAACCCTTCAGAATCACATACCCATGCATACCCACCAGCCAATTCTCCCGGATATCCGGCAGGTCGATGTTTATCGCTACCACCCGGCGAGGCCCTACACCGCGCGCTGACGGTAGGGCAATCATTTCCCCCAAAGCCACTACTGGTTGGTGCTTTCAACCCCAATGAAAAATATTAATCAACCAACCATTTCCTAATAATTAATTACGAGGAAAAATAAAAAATGTTTGAAATCACCAACCAGAACAAGAATGATTCGGCCGTTTCTCAAAATTGTGAACCCAAAAAATGGATGGTTGACCAAATACAAGTGATCTTGTGGATGATTTGGAGTCCCCATTTTGAGAACCCCCTATTTGTCAACCAGAACAAATTCTCTGCCCAGTGTCACATCATGCCCAATGAGTCTCAGTGGTTGAGTATGGCTAAGTGATTGAGAATCACGACCAAACCTTTTCAAGATAAGCGGCGAGCTAATATGGCCCCCGATTTGGCTGTGGACCAAAAAAACTTCATGCTATCTTGTTGAACATCACAAGAATGCAATGGAAGGCATGGAATCTCCAGCTGTTGAAATGTCTATCTGTGTTCAGTGATCAATTGTTGCGACCTCGGTGATTTGACACAGATTTGTGGCTCAACCCTCGTGTTGCTTCAGTTGCTGCAACTTGATATCTCGGGTATTGTCAGTCCATGGGCCCGAAGATCCGCAGATCTCAGGGCCCATGACGGCCCAATGCCACCCAGTTGCCCTTGGTGGAAACCCCTTGCGGGCGTGGCACGGCTGGGAGCCCGGACCATCTTTTCGGACCTTTACAGCTGGCTTTACCGGAGCTGGTGCAGGACTGCTGGAAGAACATCCCATGACTGCCTCAGCGGTGGGGCCCCTGCAGGATCGATGCCAAGGGACCGATGTCCGACATAGGTGGGGGCTCACAATGGCTACCAATGGTTGCAGAAGCGAGCGCTGGGAAATCAACATAAATCAACCAACCAATAAAGGCTAAACCATGGTTCATAACACCCGCAGGGTGGCTTCTCAAGTCAAAGGGGCACCTCCAAGTCATCCAGTTTATAACCGTACATGGCCGTGGTAATTGATTACAGTATAAACCAACCGTGGGTCCTCTCTTTTGAGAAACCACCGTATCATGGGTAGCCATGGCAACCAGCATTGGAACTTTTGGATGGGCACTTTCCATTTTGTTTTGCTGCACAAGGTTTTGCTTTACAAGGAAGACCAATTTCTCCTGAAGTAGTAACGCGCAGTACCCTGGAGCTTGAGTTTATGCCCCTAGGCCTATGAGTCTGTTATTCTAAGGCGAAATCGATTACCCGGAGACAAAAAGCCGAGCAAGGGATCATCCGACCATCTTTTTCAACAGTCATTTACCATCCTGGATACAAGCAGCGTTCATCAACATCAACCGTCATCATTGAGCGCTATGAACCATCATTGACCATCATGAATATCATCAACCATCATAGCCATTCATAGCCTACTATTGCTGCTGCTGATGATGAACCATCATTGACCCCCATCAATATCCTCTGGTGATCTAACAGAATCTAACATAGCTGACTGGAAAATCCACTTCTGGATGGTTTCCAGGAGGCTTTCTCTACACCAAAGCCGGTGATTTTCCAGCCAGCAAACCGTTAGATCACTCCGCAACCAAGGCATTCGCTGAAGGGCGATGGGCGACAGGCGACCCGGCTGATGCCCCAAGCTATGCGATGAAAACGGCTGGTAGAGTTTGGCACTGCCAACCAACAGTGATCATCAACCATCATGACTTTCTGCGCATCATCTTATCACTAGCCATCATCAACCATCATCAACAAGCATAATCATCCAGGCTTGCCATGCCTCAGCTTGATGATTTTCCCCACACTCAGTGCTTGGCAAGTGTCCCACGCACGGGCACGCTAATAATTCAGGGCCAAAGAACACCTCAATCCGATGCGGCCGTCAGAGAAACACCGCTGAAGCCAACCACTCGCAGGTGTTTTGGTACGGCTGGGCTTGTTGGTTGATTTGCTGGTTAATCCTTATAAATGCCTGTCATTGCACTGGACACCTTTGATTTGCTGGTCAATCCGTATGATTTGCTGGTTAATCCCTGTAAATGCCTTAGTCATTGCACTGAATACCTTGAATTTGCTGGTTAATCCGTATGATTTTCTGGTCAATCCCTATAATTGTTGGTTATTAGTCATTGCAGTTGGTTAATTTGCTGGCAATTTGCTGCTTAATTTGCTTGTACTTGTTGGCTATTAGTTCATTAGTCACTCCAACCCCAAGCCTCTGGCTTGTGGTACTAACCCATGAACTTCAGCAACCATTTGCTAACAATTACCAGGTGAACCAACCAGTATTTTAGTAGTATTTTCATGATCCTGCAATTACTAGTGAAGACCAGTAAATCTTAACAAATGACTTCAAGTAAGTAGCTAGTTGACAATGGTTGACTATTTCCCTATACTATGTCAACCATTTGTGACAACAATCAGTCAATTATATCAACATTGTCAACTAGCTACTTAACCCACAATGATGTGTCAATTATGAATTATATCATCAACCATTGTATCAGGATATTGTCATCAACCATAATATATCATCAACCATAATATATCTTGTTTATCATCCACAATGATGTGTCAAAAAACAATTTTGTCAATTATAAACCGTGAATTGCATCAGAAACCATCTCTGCCTGCCGAGCGGCGAAGTTCGAGGCCTCGATTCGATTGGAGCATTTCTGGTTGAGCCACAGATGTTACCGGAGCAGCGCAGCCGGAAGATGATCCCGTTACCGGCCTCCGGCTCGGGATTCCCTGGGCTCCAGATCCACCTTGAAGTTCACAAGGTGCTAACAATGGTGGTAAACATCATGAGCTGGTAAATCATTTGGGGGTTAACCTGCTCAGCAGGAAACGGACCCAACAAAACAAATCAAATGTTGCTCTTGAGAGCCAGTTGGGTTCAGCAAGGCTTAATAAACCTTTGGAAACCAACACAAGATAACCTCTACTACGCCTCACTTCCTTGGGATTAGAGTGAAGGGGACGTGGTTTTTTTCTGCACCCCGTTGAGCACCCGCTTCGTCACCTATCTCAAATGGTCACCAGTTTGTGACGGTTAGATCAATATCAGTGAACCAAACGATACTGCACTCAGATGGCTCCGATCAGATGGTTACATTGCTTATCAGTTGAGCAACCAAATCTTGGTTGAGCTTACTCTCATACCCAAAATACTTGATCTTATGCAGAATCTCCCGCAAAACTTGGTGTTTGCATATCAGACAATTAGATCGCTTGGCCTCCAGCATTGTGCCAACGGAAGGCCGAGTTCATTATTTCCCAGCCGTGTCCCTTGTCAGCCCCATGGACCTCGCTCCCAAAATCCACGAAATCCAACTGACTCATAGAAAACTCCCAATTTTCCAAGGCTGATGCACCAGCCAGAGTAGAAGTATGATTTCCACAGAGATCAGGGAGATTCAAAAATCCAATTAACTCACAGAAAGTCTCCAGGGTAGAACTCTGTGGTGTCAAGTTGTGCCGTGGAAGTTTCCACCTCACCCGGGCAGGGTTGCGAACTGTTTGCAACCCAACTGTTCTGAGCAACCCACTGTTCTGATCGCCCAGCGATCCACACTGGCACATCCTGACCATGGGAAGGTGTCATCTGTGGATGACAACTATGACGTGCTTTTGCTGCCAAAATAGCTGATGAATTGCCATCATCACAATCATCATCATCATCATCATATCGTCTTCAAGTGTCATTGTCCTTACAACCTGCATCATCATTATCGCCATCATCGTCGTCATCACCCTGCCGTTGTTGATTTTGTTATCCTCTATTATCTAGATTAGCAATCATCAATTGAGTAAATCTTGATGATGCTATCCCCTTCCAGTAACTGCTACAAGAGCATCATTAACTCTCATCAGCAAGTTGCTGGTACGTCGTGATGCGGGTACCCCCAGTCACTGTTGCCCCGGCAAAATTCCAGTCAAATGCTGGTGTTGGATAGGTGTTTACCATGATCACCGCATCTATTCACTATGTGGATATGTGAGTATAATTGAGTATACTGATTTGCAGGTATGTGCGTTATTTGCATGTACAATTATACATGCCCAGAGATGTCCATATATTGTATGAACATTTGCCAAAATGTCTTCTGTCTCACCAGTGAACTTTGTACATCATAGTTTTCTTGGAGGGGCCGCATGGCATTAGTGCATCTTTGTCTTGGGACTGGGGCGCAGCCAAAACCTGTTCGTCCTTTTGCAGCTCATGATCATCTGTGTCCAATAGTTGCTGCCAATCATCGATGATGAATCATCAACCGCCGTTAAGCCCCTTTTTCAAGCATCGAACCTAGGGCCCTAATTCGAAACGTTTATGAGTTGATACCAGCACATGAATTGTTTGGGGTTACGTCAAAATTTGGGTATGGATCGGCGCGCGGTGATCCAGACGTATGGATCGGTCTGGATCGCCTGCGTTTTGGTATGGATCGGGGGTATCCAGCGCTTGTGGGTTCAGGATATGGATCGGGGCTTTACATTTTGACTCGCAGCCGTTTAAACAACACACCTTTTCTGAACTACAGTAATACGTTCAAAGCCAGCTATCAACAATGGTCGGATCAAGTTGGTTGATCTAAGCATCATTGACCGTTATTCACCATCCCCCCTGCGTCCCCCATCACGAACCACCAGTCTATAGCCATCATTGACCAGAGTCAATTTACCATCATTACCCATCTCGGTGGTTAGTCTTGTCTCCAAACAGTTTACCTTGCTCCAGCCCCAAGCCCTTTGCCGGCCTCCAATCATCGGAGTCAGGACTCTGTAGTCCCGTTGCGCCGTTGTCGCAGGAGTGGCGAGGTGGATATGATGGGTAGCTGACTAAGAATGAAACATGTGATGTGCAAGATGGCCGTCTGGTCGGTGACCACCCCTATGAAAAAAAATCAGTCAACCAACCAACCATAGCTGGTAATTCATTTGGAAAAATTAATGTTTGAAACCCCCAGCCGGCAACTACATGGTCATCATGGTTAGCCTGCATGGTAAAAAACTGGGTAGATGAATATATGGCTATCTCACCACATCCATACTGGGCAATTACGTTGACCAAGGTCAAACAATGAGGGGTAGCAACCTACAATAAGCAACCACCACTTACTTGCATGATCAATCAACTTTCTTACCCGGTCACTGTGGTGACTGGCATTCTCGGCAATTCCTGCCATTACTGGACAAATGGGCGAATCATTGCTTGATCATATACCAATAATTGTTAGTCCTGCCAGCCAACCAACCAACCGGCCAGTTGCGAAACATGTGACAACCTGGAGTTCTGTCAGGTCAGAATTGTTGCGGCATCCACCAGTTCCCCATGGGAAGATCATCCAAGAAATGTTCATTAACATCTTCCTAACCGTCCACTGGGCACCCCCAGTTAGTTCACTTAGGCTATAACCAGGGTAAATACCAGTTGGGATAGATATAACTATACTGAGGGTGGCTTAAACAACCAACTTATAACCAGGCGGGTACCACTCTGTACCGGTCATTGTATTTTTATTCACCCGTCATGAAAAAAATGTTAGTCAACCAACCGTTTGCTGAAAATTACTTGGGAAGATAAAACAAGTTAAAAACCACCAACCAAATGCATAATGAACGATCATGAGTAACATCCTCACAATCAGTGTTTACCACCAACTAACCCTTGGTTGACCTCTAGCGAACCATTGTGAAGCATCCATTGTTAATTCTTTATTAACCACCCATCAACCACTACTTCACCATCCATTACAGTAACCACCATTTACCACAAAGCTACCATTCCTTGGCTGTCAACCATCAATCAACCATCCATCATCAATGACGCCATTCGTCACATATCAACCATCAATTCATCATCATTGAACCACTAATCAACCATCAATTCATTATCATTGAAATCAACCATCAACTAACCATCCTTAATTAACCATCAACTTACCATCCTTCACCATGAATTAACCATCCTTAACCATCACCCAACCATCCATCCATAACCATCCCAGCCTTCGACGTCCCCAGGAACCCGCCCGGGTCGACCTCCGAAGCCCTGGGCGAAGCCGCTGTCCAGGAACTCCTGAGCCGCTGCAGCCAGCCAGCGATGGCTTAACGGCACCGGAACGGTGTCGGGTGAATGCGAATTTCGAAAGACGAGGAATGGCGAATTAATCGGTCAAGTAGCAACTCTTCGGTTATATGAATTTGCTAATAGATAACTAATTATCGGCGCTAAATGGTAATTATCAACTATTCGCTTAACCATAGTATATCACTAGTGATTAACCATATTAATTAGCAACTATTCTTTGCTAATAATCCATTAATTATCAACTAATATTGATATACTACTTATTAACCATATCTAGTCATATCTATTAATATGGTCAATCACTAGTATATCACTAGTACATCTATGACTTTGAACTATTAACTATTGATTTTAATCACTAGTATAACAATAGTTATTAAATGTTATCAATACTTATCATTAGCATTTTAAAAACCATTGTATCAATGAGCCTAACATAACTAGTATTGATTGTGAATCATCTTATCAACTATTAATATGAAGGGTAGGGAATGGTTGGTTGATGGTTGGTTGATGATTGGTTGGTGGTTGGTTGGCGGTTGGTTGGCGGTTGGCTGATGGTTGCTTGATGGTTGGTTGACGGTTGATTGATGGTAGGTTGACGGTTGATTGATGGTTGGTTGATGGTTGGTTGATGGTTGGTTGATGGTTGGTTGATGGTCGATTGATGGTTGATCGGTGGTGTTGATTGATGGCTGGTTAATACCTATCAGCACTAGCCATTGGTTAACATGATTATCTAGCAATGAAGCAACATGAAGCATCGCCAACCACTGCCAACAAATACCAACGAGTACCAATCAATACTAATGTGCGACTAACATAAGTTTACATCTGTATGAATAAACTGCACCTAGTTTGCCTTAGCTGCTGATGATCCCCATCACCTATAGGGTGAGCTGATCTGCCATCACATCCTGTGAATCTTCCAACTCTCGCCATAACCTGTTGCTGCGCTGCTCCTGTGCTGCTCCTTGCTGCGATTGAGACCAACACCTCAGTGAAAGCTCGCCAGTCATATTTAGGATATTTAGGGGCCACCAGTCACTCGACATTGGGTATGCTTCTGGAAGGTTATATATGTGAATGATGGTGTATGCATCCTATACAAAATATATGTACACAATACGTTTTAATAGTGCAATTTTGTGGATAAACAAACACTGTATGTAACTAATATATGATATAGGCTGATATGGTGGGTAGATATGATCATCTGCTCACAAGTAAGTTGGATTTGTTTTTAAACGGAGCAATCATTGGGTTGAGATCCCGTCAATCATGGTGTTCATTGTCAGATCAGTTCTTTACAACTGTTTTAAGAGTTCCATATGTGTAAAACAACTCAAATCTTCAGTGTGCTTTCTGGAATCTGGTTGGTCGTGAATTGTCTCAACAGATGTCAAGTGTCCTCTCGCAAAAGGTCCAATTTTTCGACATGCACAAACTCCAAATGTATCAAGTTGGAAGAGCTTCCACATGCGAAGTTCTCGCGCTGTTGGTCAACTCTGCGAAAACTGTAGCACTAGGGCGGCAAATACCATACCCGACCCCATCAGTTTCCTTCAAAATAGATAACCATCCCTACGCCAGGGGTTCCATGGTCACCTACTATTGTGTTGATAACTGGAAGGGTACGGATTGTTAATCAAACTGGTTAAACCATACTGAAGTGATTAAACTGGATGAACATGGATGAACTGCTTCAAGGGATAAGAAAACATACAGAAAATCATCCCCAGCTGACCACGCTCATCGGCGCGGGAAGCAACCTGCAGCACCCACCTCGCCTCGGCAGCCAGGAGGCCTGGACAGCAACGAGGTCACCCGGGTATCCAGGTTCCAGGTAGGCAGGTTACCAACCACCATGGCCACCATGGCCACCATGGCCACCATGATTCAGTAATGGTAGATCCATAACGACAAAAAAAATACCACCAGTTCAACCAGAAACAGCTGGTGATCTACCGCCAAACATGGGTATCTTATTGATATGGGCGTTTCTCAAGTCACAGAGGACACCCTGGTTTTCATGCTGTATATGCAGCATTTAAGAAATCAAGCATTTTTAGGGGTCCCCTATGGCTTGAGCAACCGCCATGTCTCACTAACATCTCACTAACATCTACCATAACCAGTAACCTGGTTTGTCAAAAGATCGTCTACTAACATCTACTTACCAGGTTTCTCTTTAGAGAGTATGACCATCCCCAACAGCGAAACAATCAATAGCTTCAGCTTTTTTCCACTGCTCAACTGACGGTACAGTCTTTGATCCAGCGGGTGATTTATCCCTGCTAAGCTCCAAAAAAGTTAGCCACCAGCATTTCACACCACCATACCAGTTGTAAGGCTTCGCAGCCATGGACGGGATGTAAGCCCCAGTCGTCAAAAAAGGTGGTGAACAGAACTGGGATAACTACCAGGTAGGGCGAGATAACTAAAAACCAACTATGCTTATTGACTTATTGACCAACTCGATTAACTATATTGGTATATAATTAAGCATCATTACTGTTGTTAGACTATTGTCCAACATACAAGTGGATATACCGATTTGGATCGGTCACGCATGGTCACGCCAGCACTATGATACACCAGGATTACTCCCGCAGTGGCAGTGCGTTTGCCGGTGCCAGGTTTTTCGCCATAGCCTCTACTACTCTGAAAAGCAGCTAAATGGCTATGGGTCAAAACCCTGTCCCCCTGGTTCCCCTATCATTAACCATTGTTTTCCCTATAGTTTTGTTGGGCATTATCCACCATTGTTGGTTGGTGAACTGCTTGACCCATAGCCAAATGGCTCATCTGCCAGCATTTTTCCGGGCTCATGGCGTCAGCTCCCGCAGCTGTCGAAGCTGTTCTTTGACATCTTCAACCGCTGGAACGCGCTGAAAGGACTGGACCCGTAGCAGGCCTCCAGCCACATCCTGAGACCATGCTGGTGATGCTTCATCGGTAGCTGATCCAAGTGCAGGTGGTTCCACCTATGCCAAGTGCTGATGATTCAACTCACAGTAGATCTTGATGCTTCAATGTAGTAATATCAACTAATCAAATGATGATGATGATGATGATGATGATGATGATGATGATGATGATGATGATGATGATGATGATGATGATGATGATGATGATGATGATGATCAACTTGATTCAAGGGAGTAATGAGGACTAATGTTAAACTACAGTAATCAAGTTGATCTAGGATGTATAGGTGGTCACGGTGATCCCCGCAAATTCATATCCCGAGCCCTAACCAACGGCCGTCCTCCACCAGATGGAAGAATCCATGCAAGTTCCTTGCTCGCTGCACCAAGACGTTTGCATCTTGCTCCTACCAGCAGCCGAGAATGATGAATACTAGTGCTACGTTGGACAAAATGTTTAGCAACAATCAACCATGGCTGATGATATTTTATGGCTACTTAAACATGCTGAATGGTTCAGAATACAGCAGATAATAGATCGTTGCAAAGGTAGGTAAGATCTGGCAAAAATCGGGTCCCACTGACGATATCTTGTGGTCGAGATTGGGTGATCCGACTTAGTCCTAGAACATGACCAGATTGGTTTGGACTAATCAGATGTGTCGACAAATGATCAGTCTCCCCAAACGATATTCCGAGAAAGCACACACCACTTGAAGTGGACAGAACCTCACTTGGGAGACTTCCGACAATGGGATCCCTCGAAAAACACCCGGAAAGATTGAGCTGAGTGGGCAACCCCAAGGTCCCACCCACATAGAATCCATATGGAATCCATACAGAGGTGTCAAAGTGATGGGCCAGTGCCCGCCATCATACAGAGTTGGTTGGTTCTTTGTGCACTACGTATCTGTGGCTGGCTATCCTTCCCTGGTCCCTCCCTGTTTGGTCAACCACCACGAATCAACCATGATTCACCATCATGAACGATCTGCACTGCCTCATTGCTAGGTTGGTTGTGTGCTTGCTTGGTTCCTTGGTTCCTTGGTTCCTTGGTTCCTTGGTTCCTTGGTTCCTTGGTTGCTTGGTTGCTCCCGGGCCTCCCCCAGGAGATGCCGCAGTAGTGGCCCTTCCAGCAAGGCCTCGCAAGCTCCTTCTCCATCCCCCAGGCCCAACACCAGGGCGAGGGTCGCCCCGGCCGCGGGGGCGGCACTGAAAACGTAGAAGCGAAGCTGCACCTGCGGCAAGCGCTGCTGGCACTGCCAGACCAGGGTCTTCCTGACCAATGGCTGAGGATTGTATGCCCAACCAAGAAATTGCCAATCAGATCCAGAGTTTCCTGGAAGAAAAGACGTAATCAGATCCGATTATATCCACTCAATTCCAATCATATCTTTGTTGAGCTTGTCATCTAGAGCCGTTTCACCATCTATTCCTGGGTAACCGAAAGTGTTCGTGCGTCGTTTCCTAGCGTTTTCGTGTGTAGTTCAAGTGCACCTTTAAACCCTCCAACAGTGCAAGAAATATCAACTACCTGGCAAGAAATAGTAAGGTGAAGTTTGTCCTCTCCATCCTATCGCCCTGAACCCCACAACTTGTTGGGACGAGCATCAACGCAAGTGGAGCCTGAAGAAATCGGGTACTGCTAAATGGGTCATGTTTCGGTCATTATTAACCAGTATTGGCCATATTCAAATAGGTGATGGGAATGCATCTTCAGTGAATGATATCGGTGTTTTGCAGAATAGGGGTACCCCTCAATCATCCATTGATAGTCAATAATAAATCAACATTGTTTGGAGGTTCCCACCATTTTGAGACAGACAATTGTGGTTTATTCCTCTGGCAGATTAGCACTGTAGGGCAGCACCTTGCCTGAGTGGATCCAATATATTCAACGGACCTTTCCATCAGCTGCCGACAGCCACTGCCTCGCGGCCACTTCGGCCTCCCGCCCGGGATGCCTGGCGCG
>VSDK01027300.1:242191-281680 GCA_009767595.1 Symbiodinium kawagutii | reverse complement strand
TGGTGCAGCGGCTGGTGCAGCGGCTGGCGCAGCCGCCTGGGAAGACTTTGTGTCAAGGGATGGATTTCTGATCCAACTTAGAATCATGGATGTTTCTCGGGGGCAAACAAAACATGGTAAATAACCCCATAAACCACCCATTGATATATACCACCTAATTGACATATATCATACCATCCATTGTATATCATCAATGAATAAATACATCTAATTGATATGATATATCACAACTTGTAGGGCCCAATCGCTTGGACAGCAATCGCTTGGATACCCAATGGCACGGGGTTGACCTGCCTGCGCCGTAGCGGCAAAGGCCTCCAGATGCTGAGGCTCTAAGAGTAGCCTTGGTGTGTTTGGTCTGCCATATGATTGTCACGCCGCTTATGATGGGTACTCGTTTGTATGTGCACACATGTATGTGTATACATTCATGTAAATTGTATTTTTCAGACAAAAAAATATTTGTTTGCTAACCTGTTTATTTACATAAATGTATTTGTAACGAAAAAAGGAAAGAGAGAGAGAGAGAGGGAGATGGTGAGGAGAGAGATGGAAGGAAAGAGACCAGGGTCATGTACATCCAGGAAAAATTTCACTACTTAATCCCTTCCCCCTAATACTAAATACTTCCCCGGAAAAAATAAGCACGGTGAACTATTTTTCCAAATAGGAAATATTTAATGTTCGGGTGCCCGGAAGGACCCCCAAATAATCAATGAATGAATCTTTTTTAAAAGATTGGGTTCCAAAAAATTGTAGAAATTTTGGGGGTTTTCTTCAAAGCATTGCTAAAATGCAGATTTCTAAGCTCACCGCCCCTTAGAATGCTAAAATGTCCAAAAATAAAAATATAAATGAACATGTTTGATTTCAAACAACAGAAGAACTTCTTGTGAAATTGTATCAAATATTGCTAAAAATTGGATTTCGAAGCATGCCCAGAATTTGTTCGTCGGAAAATTTATGATGCGCTGGTGCGGTTGGTGCGTTCATGGGAGTGGAGAGCTTGCCCTGAACACAACCAGTCTTGTGATTTTCTGCCGCCGCATCATTTCTTATTCAAGTCCTCAGCCACTTTTTCAACTGGCTTTGGCCCACTCAAGAGCCGAAACCAAAAAGTTTCCGTCAAAACTCTCATCCCTATCCAGGAGGGGGGCCGGCGGTACCAGGGCGTTAGCCCGGCGTTAGCCCCTTCTATTTTGATTTCAAAAATTTATCAAATTCCTTTTATAAATTCTATTTAAGTACAAATTGGATTTCCAAGCTTACCCCTAATAATCAATACAGAATCCAAATCATGAAAATAGAACATTTTGATTTCAAAGAGGACTCGAATACTGCATGTTCAGGATCAGGCTATGTTTATTATTAGGGGTAAAAACCCTTCTAGAATGAATGTGCTTTCCTATTGATTTTCAATTGCCACAATTAAAAGCCTAATTAAGCCTTCAAAAAAAAAACAAATCCAGAATTCCACACCCATTTTTCTTTATTCGGAAGACTTTCAGTAATAGGGACAAGGGATTAGTTGGTTGATGACTACTGATCTGTTGATGACTCGTTGATGACCATCCTATCTTAAAATGGTAAATAGTGAACCGACTTTGTGCTGTTGGTTGCTGGCTACTATCCCCATTGTTAACCAGCAACTATTCTTCAGCAACGCTTGACCATCAGTACCAACGATTCATGATTCCAAGTCACATGTAGTGGGTACTGATGTTCAATATCTGCTTATTGTTGACTATAATAGGTGTAGTGGGTAATACATTCTCAATACTATTCATGATATGGTTGTGGGTCAAAACCCTGCCCTTGCTGAACCTCCCATGGACGACTAAACTGGTCTTTGTTGGGATGTTCACCTCATTTGGATGGGTAATGTTGACCCACAAATAGTCATCACTACCCACAAGATATGGCTGTGGGTCAAAACCCTGTACCCCTGGTTCCCCTATCATTAACCATTCTTTTCCCTATAGTTTTGTTGCTTATCATCCCCCATCATTGGTTGGTCAATATTGACCCATAGCAAAATCCCTTTGACTGTTGCGAGTTCCTCTCACGATTCTTTGCCATGCAATTGTCCACCACGTCGTGAATCACCAGGCGCAGGCCATCCGTGTCTCCCAACAGGACAAAACGACCATGTGGATATCACTTGAGCCATGACCGTGGTAGGTGTACGGTATATCAATCGAGCTGTATGAGCTATACGAATGATCAGTTGTTCAACCACTGCTAGTAACACGTATTATGACAATTGTAGTAACTCCAGTTGTCTGGTAGTAACTAGGGTTTTGCTATCATGTCAACCCAGGTGGAACAGCGATGGAATTTCTGCCATGAGTTTGATCGTGCCTGGAAGGTAACAACCAGCTGGATATACCAACTGGCATGTTGGAACATGGCGCTTGCAATTATAATCAAGAAATGACAAGGACATAATTACCAGCAATTCTTAAGCCACCACTTCAACCAGCTGGATATACCAAGCTGCTGAATCCTTGAAAAATTCAATAAACATCAGCAATTCAAAATTCAAAAGCAGAATCATTTCCATCTTTTTGTGGATTCATCATACAACAAATCAATATGAACCCGTCGCAACTGGCATTCAATCAATATAGTTGTGTATCATCTCCTGGTATCATTCTTGTTATCGACACAAACCATGATTCTCTATGATTGACCAGCAGTAGCTACTTATTGACCAGTGATTAAGAACGGATTACGTAAGAACTTCTGAGCCACTCTCAATCGTTGATCAATCACAATTAGCTATTGATTGGCCATTAATTTGCCATTGCTGCCCATTCATTAACGAGAAATCAACCAGGAATGAACCATAAACTAGCAAGTAAATAATCATGAATCAACCATTGACAATCATTCATTGACCACTGCTAATCGGTTCTTCCCGGTCATTGACCGATGGGTGGCACTGGCGCACCCAGCAACAAACCACGTCTCAGAAGTGGTCGATTGCCCAAGAGCAGCTTAGTGCCTGCGCTGCAGCGAATGACGGGCAAACAATGGCTGCTGAATCATGGTCTTTGATGAATGATGGTTAATGATGGTTAATAATCATGGCTAATAATGATGATGAATGATGGTTGATGATGGTTTAATCATGGTCCTGCATTAATGGCTAATGATGGTTGATGATGATAAATACTGATTGATCAAAGGTTAGTGATGGTTAACGGATGGTTAATGCTGGCTAATTAAACGATGATCAATAATGATTGCTGATGAATCATGGTTCATGATGAATGGCTAATGATGACAACAGGTTGATGAACGGTTTACAATCAAAATGATGAATGATGGTTGATACTGGTCAATTAATGATCGGAACATGCCGCATATATTGTTGATGGTGAGGTGATGATGGTTGCTGATGGTGGTCACAAGCAAATGTTTGACAACGATTACCCTCTGGTAGACTAATCTGAAAGGCTAAAAATCACCATTTGTGTAGGTAAAACCAGCATACATGGTGGATTTTGCGCTTCCAGGTTAGTTTGCCAGAGAGTATTGATGGTTAGTATCATGCTGGTGCATGAGTATCATGGGTTGATGCTTGTTCATGATGGTTGATCATGATGAATTATGCTTCATGAACGGCTGGGGCTTAGTTGGCTGGATGGTTTGCTATGGTTGATAATGGTCACCACTTCCCTACAAAAACCCAGGCCATTTCGCGGCTGGGCACAGCGTTTTCCTGCCTGGCCCGGCAGCCCCCCGCAGGGCAGCAATGGGACGACGTTCGATGCCACAAACCGCTTGAGCGCCATCGGTCAAACAGACCTGAACGCTGGCGCCCAGGTGTTCAGAGTGGCGCGTAGCCGCTACTTCCTGGCCCCAGCTTGCTGGGATTTTCCACGCAACCAGATGGCGAGCGACCGGGTCAAGCAGTTCATCAAGCAATAATAGCTGGTGAATGGTTAATCATAGGGGATGATATCTGACAGTTATAGGGGATATATGCCAACTATAATGGGCTATGGGTCAATATCAACCTACCAATTATGGGGGCTAATCACCAACAAACTCACAGGGAAAACAGTGGCTCATGATGGGGAACCAGGGGTACAGGGTTTTGACCCACAACCAGATTGGTTTATCAGAGTCTTACTGATCCAAAGAAGCATGGGGGATCTTCTGATCTTCTACTCCAGGATGATTTTCAGCAGTTGACCAGCTATAATGGCTGCTGGTCTATCAGGGGTTCTTGGAAGTTGTAACAGGTTCGAAACCACTCAATGGGAATTCCTACAAACTAAGCAGCGCAAGGAAGTGTAGACACTAGAAACTACAAACACTAGAAACGGATTTATTTGTCGAAGGCCATCAATACAGTAGATTGTATCCAGTGGCCTGCAGGAATCAATTACAATTCACTGCTGAAAAACATTCGAATGTACTGATATAGGTCTTAGAAAATCAAGGTAGCACGCAGTCGGTCTACTCCATGAAACATATGTTCTGGAGAGCATGACCATCTTATCCACAAATTCTTGTTGGAGGACATCCGCAAGCCTGGAGCCAGCATTCTGCAGCCAAACATGACCACAAACATTGAAAAACACACGTTACTTTTCCATAAATCGTAGCATAACATCCTTGCTGAGGGAGGATCTTGCAAACATGCACGAGTATCTACAAGCACGTCAACAAACAGTGCAATCTATACACTTTCAGAGTCATCTTGTACCGATAATCCGCATCAATCAAGATACCGAGAAGTAGTAAAATGCTGGTTTTGTGGTTGTGTTCCTGCTCTGAACGATCCGAAGAATAAACCTGGACCGTGAACCAACTGCTATGAACCAACTGCATGTTCAGCCAACCTGGATCAATGAATCGAAGTACTGGCTGAGCAGCACCCAGCGCGGCCATGTCTGAGTCACATGAGGGCACTCAAACATCATAGGGTATGTCTATGACCAAGGAATGCCCTTTCTATCAAGATGTATACATGGGTTTGTCCTCAGCCATGGTGCTACCCCTTAAGCAACCAATTGGCTGTTCATTACGCACTGACAGTTTTGAAGGGTACGCCATCTATGGACAGACTGTATTGAGATATATGTATACAGAAATGAGTGTATATGCATGTTTACAAACATATTCTATGGTAGATACTCATATTCAGATATACATGCGTAGATGTAAAAGTAAATAAATCAATAGCACAAATAAATAAATAAATAAATGAATAAATACATACATGTCTACGCATGCAGAAAATCATACAAAATAACAAAAACTCTCATACAATATAGTATAGCCAAATCTAATGATTCAATGTTGTACAAATAAAATCATAAATAAATAGAAATATTTATACATACACATCCAAGAAAGCCTCAAATAATCATATATGATCTTAAATGGACCGAAAAATCCCACCGAATATATACGCAGATTCCTCTCAGCTGGGCAACCCTGCTTTGAGCATCTTCTGACGCCTGCGCACTGGTCGACGATCGGTCGACTGGAGACCATCTTCAACGTCTTCTTCTTCACCTTGGATGACCAAGCCACTGGTGGGAAGTGCAACCTAGCATTGCTCATGGTTGGGCTGGCACTACAAACACATTCATCTAACAATATGTATATATATAAACAATATACATATATTCAATTTACATGTATGTAGACTGCGGGTTACATACAACATATACTGTAGCCGTAGATATCTATGGATCTATCTATTTACCTATCTATCTACCTACCTATCTACCTATCTATCTACCTATCTTATCTACCTACCTATTTAATATCTACCTACCTACCTACCTACCTACCTATCTATCTATCTATCTACTTGTCTATTTATCCTTCTATCCATCTATCTAACTAACCATCCAAGGTAAGGATGAACAGGAAGGTAGTCACTAATGATAATCAGTACCAAATCTCTGGGATTAAACCATTGACAAAGGAGAATAGGTCCCATTTTTACTAATTAACCATTGTATGAATCGTTTAACCAGCAAACTATGCATGATATCAAACAACAATAGCTCTCATGAACCAACAATTTATGATTGGCTATCAGCTCATCTGAGCTGATCCGACCTGCGATCGTGGTGCTCATACTTGGTGATGGGTGGTACCCGCCATTCCACCGCTGAAACCTGACACATGCTCGTTCAACTCCCAAGCTGCTATGGTGGAAATTAATTGCTGGTTAATGAGGACACTCAACATATATCTCTGATACACTACTAATTTATTCCTGTAAGCTGGTTAGTAATGACACTTAACTTTAAGTGGCTAATAATGGATGACAAATTACAATAATGCTGGTTGACTTTGGTTCATAGCAATTCACTTAGCCTGATTGTTAAACAGCATGATTGTAAATCATATTATTCAAAATCATCAACTATGGTTCATCACTATGGTAAATCATTGTCAATGATGTTTCGCAGCAGCTGGTCCTTGAATGGGTGGCTGAAGCAATACCAAACAAGTCTTTGATGATTCGAGTGTTTCTCAAAATCGGGATACCCCAAAATCATCCATTATCAACATTTATAGCAATAAAATAACAATAATTTTGGGGTTCCCCATTTAAGATTCCACCATTTGATGGTGGTCAATAGCAGCCAATGATTCACGGAGTTCTTTTTGTGGGTTGTTATCCCCCGAGGCCGCTGAAATCTAAACCATGGTTGAGCCAGGGTTACTGTTATCATAGGTATGATTAACCGTATTTATTACCCTCTGGCAAAATAACCTGGAAGCTAAGAAAACACGATTTGCGTTAGGTATACCAGCTACAAATGGTCGATTTTCCGCTTCCAGTTTGCTAGAGTGTAACCCTTACTATTACCATACTCATTAGCCCTGAATATGCTTGTTACCCTCCGCTAAACTAACCTGGCAATGGAAAATCCCAGATAGAAGCTGATTCCTAAGTGGGGTTCCCTCTAAACTGTGGTGATTTTCTAGCTGTGAACGATCATACGCAGATAAGTGTAAGCATTCATAATGATTAACTATGACCTGTGCTTCCAGCTCCCATGAAATAGTAGGTAACCAACTGGTTTCTACCAATGTTGTGATTGGGGTTGCTTACCTACTATGAGGGGAACTGGAATCATAGGGAGAGTCATCAACCCCTGCTACAATCATCCCTCAACAGTCCAATGAATTGATCAAAACCCTTAATTGCTGTTTAATCCCTAGGGAGATAAAATCAAATGTTATCAACCTGGTTCCAGACTTATTGCCAACCTTAACCGTTCCAGACTTAACCTCGGCACCTGGAAGCGGCGCCATGGCTTTGGGCCTTTCCACCCAGGGCCCGCCTGGATCTTGCTCGCTGGGATTCGCAATATCTACCAGCTCCAAGATCTGCAAGAAGTGTTGCCTGGCCGGAGCGGCGTAACGGGAAGGGTCAGGTTGAAGGCTGGTTGTATGGTGGTTTCAGATGGTGAACTAGGAGATTGTAGGGGGATTATAGTGGTTTAATAGGTGATTATAGTGATTTAGTAGGTGATTATAGTGGTTTAATAGGTGATTATAGTGGTTAATAGGTGATTATAGTGGTTAATAGGTGATTATAGTGGTTAATAGGTGATTATAGTGGTTAATAGGTGATTATAGTGGTTAATAGGTGATTATAGTGGTTAATAGGTGATTATAGTGGTTAATAGGTGATTATAGTGGTTAATAGGTGATTATAGTGGTTAATAGGTGATTATAGTGGTTAATAGGTGATTATAGTGGTTAATAGGTGATTATAGTGGTTAATAGGTGATTATAGTGGTTAATAGGTGATTATAGTGGTTAATAGGTGATTATAGTGGTTAATAGGTGATTATAGTGGTTAATAGGTGATTATAGTGGTTAATAGGTGATTATAGTGGTTAATAGGTGATTATAGTGGTTTAATAGGTGATTATAGTGGTTAACCAACAAACGTATGGTTAAACAACTACTAGTTGATTTGTGGTTCGTAGATTAGCCACTAATGGTGATTAATAATTGTGGTGGTTAATAGTGGTTTATATGATGATAGTGAAGAATGGTGAAGAATGGTGAAAAATTATGGACAATGGTTAATAATGGTGGATAATGATTCATTTATGGCTGAAGAGTGGTCATGATGATGATGATGGTGAATACTGGTGGAGAATAGTGGTTGAATTGATGGTTAAGAATGCTAGTATGATGATTGATGAAGGCGAATAATGGTTAAATGATGGTAAATCATCAACGATGGTCAATGGTTGACGAATGGGCAATGATTCGTAATGGTCAAGAGTTGATTAATTAATGGCTCTATAGCGGTGGTTACTGGTCGAACAATGGTGAATTGATGCTTAATCTGGTTCATATGAAGGTGAAATGATGGTGAATAGTAGTTGATTCAGGGTTCCTTGCTGGTTGACGATGGTCAATTAGTCGCTACTCATAGTGGATGATGGCGGATCATTAGCAATGTTTGATAATTCAATGATCGCTAACTAATGCTCAAGTAATTGTCAACCATGTTCAGTGATGATTAAGATACGATCAAATGCTAGGATCATCACCCCGCTAGGTCAGTCTAGGTCATGGTCATGAGTCATCAGCCTGGTTCCAACCTGGATAAACTGAGGGTGACGGTAGTGAGTTTGGAACCGTACGTGGATGGTTGCTGACCTGCTCATGCTCCGGCAACAATGATTGTAAACTTGGTCAATAAACTTTATTCCAATTATTGCTGATTGTGAGAACTGGCTTGGAAACTTGGGAGTCAGTCTCTAACTTAGTTACAAACTAACAACCAGGTCAATTTGCTAACTGGTTTATTAGTTTCTAACTAATCAACCAGGTAACAATAGTGACTAAATCTAGCTACTGCTGGTTGTAAACTTGGTTTCTACTTGGTTTATTGGATGTCGAAACCAGGCAGCTAATCTATTCCGTTTGAACCCGGATCTTGGTTGGCAGCTGATCGTGGTGACAACTGGTAGCCAGTTGGTGGCTCGTTGCCGTTTTGGTTGTTTGAAAGCCGGGCGCTGCCAATGGTTAATGATCAGTAATGGTCAACATGTCAAAAATCAACACAAAGGTGCCTGTAATAGTTGATTGCTTTGGTTGTAAGTAATGGTGATCAATTAGTAATGGTGATCAGTAATGGTGATCAATAATGGTAAATAAAAGTCAATCATCCATAGAAATTCAAAAGTGCCACTTTTAATAGTTGATCGCACTAAAAGAAATCAAGAATGATCAACATGATAATAATAACGGTGACAATCATGATCATAACAATAATAGTTTAACCATGACCAAATGATATTGTTATAAACTAGTTACTACTATTAATTATTCTCATAACCATCAGTCATAATCATAAACTAGTAACTACTATTAAACTAGTAATTATTAATGATACTACTATAAACTAGTTACTACTATTAATGATATTGTTGGTAAACTATGACTATTGAATGGTCATGACCACCATCAGTCAATAGTGGTTAGCCATCAACCCCTGATCATTCGCGAACTCTGGGACCAAAGTCCGTTTCGGGAAAAGAATCAACCGGGGTCACCAGCATCAAGCGTCCTCCACCACCATCAATCACTTCAAAGCATCAACCATCATCATCATCATCATCATCATCATCATCATCATCATCATCATCATCTTCATCATCATCATCTCCACCATCATCATCCTCATTATCATCATCATCATCACCATCGACCATCATCATCATCACCATCAACCATCACCATCATCATCATCATCATCATCATCATCATCATCATCATCAAGTATCACCCAACCATGAAGCATCACCCCATCATCACCATCATCTCCACCACCATCTTCACCATGATCCACCATGATCCCCGTTCCCATCGCGGCACAGGGCACCCTTCCACGTGGATGTTGTGCTGTCGCTCCAGCTGCTGCGGCAACGAGCCCTCCGAGGCATCGCGCAGATCGGCCGCCAGCAGCTGCCGCAACAGGCTCCGCGCGTCGCGGGCGTCGGCGGTGGCCAACCAGGCGGGTCTCAGACGAACCTCGCCGTCACCGCTGGATGTGTGGCGCTGTAACTTGTCATACTTGGTGCGAATGGCAGGTATTTCGAACTAGACATGGCGTTGAACTTTATCTTTTTTTCGAACTAGCCTGCCTGTCACCTAACCAAGAACCTAACTATGGTTTTGATCATTGTTGGCTTTGTGATATGCCTGATGTTTCGCTTGTTTCCTGCTCGGTTCCCACTTTTTGTTGCATGTTGCGGGTCAAAGGAATGCCACCTTTTGAGCTTGGGATGGTGCAGAGTGGTACGGTACCCTCCAGGTGATACGGTTTCTCTAGGTAGATTGATGTTTTGTTTATGATTATCTTTTTATTTATCTATCGATTTACATTTAGTCATATGTGATGTGCATGTAAAAATGCGCAATACATATATTCAGAGTGAAGCCAAGGCGCTGTGGTGTTCGCCAGCAGCTGAAGCTGCTCATCCATTGCATGGCCGCTAGTCGCTGGCGACCCAGATTGGTGCGCTTGTCAGTTGACTGCCTCTCTTGGCCTCTTGGAGTCCAGTTTAATCCTTGTCATAATGTATATATATATATATATAAGCATGTGTATTCTGTAATGTCGAGCATGTATCTTAATCAGTTGATCAATAATCATTATTCAGCAAACAAGCAAATTCCGTAATGTATATAAAATCATGTATAATCATTGTCAATATCTTCAATATCAATCAAGTCCTGTATCAACGGTGTTGTCATGTGTGGCTAAGCTTTGTCTAATATCATCCCCAAACCCCAACATCATGTTTTGCCTTGCGTTAGTTCTTTAGATCTACGGGAAAATTCAAGCATCATATGGGAATTGTGTTGTGGTCGCACTGATCAATTCTGTTCTGTGAGGTCTGGGCCCCCCAGTTCCCATTTGCAATCGACAGGGGGTCTGGATTCTCCGTGATGTTCTGTGATGTTCTCAGTTTTGCATGGGTTTCCAGGATTTTCGATGATTTTCCTTGTGTGATGGAGTGTCTGGAAGGCACCAGACTCTGAGGGTCTTGAGGTCAATGGATTGCAGAGGTTGCCAAATGCGGCGGTCAACACACTTCCCCCTCAACGTGGATATATAATGGTCATGGAATTTGCTACTGACACATGTCAAATACGCCAGAAGCAAAATCAGAACAAAAGTTTACAACATGGATTGCGGGAGGGTAAGTAAGTTTGTTCATCCCAAGCGATTGGAGATTTCATGTAGTTTTCGTATGCTTAAAGAACTTTCGATCTGGGGAAGAATCGTCACATCAATATTACATTGTACCCAGGCAGCAGCCCTTGTTGCACGGACTTGTGAATGGGCCAGTTCCACTTCCAATGTGTGGTTCAACAACAAGAATGAGGTCGAACCAAGTATGGAAGCAACGACTGGAAGCTCTTCGCTTCGCCAATTTTAGAAGACCTTTTCTTCCAGACTCTAAACTCACTGCTGATCTCTGAATCCTAACAGGGCTGTGTAGATTGTGCCGAGTCCGAGAAATCTATGCCTTGGTGGCACGAGCGCAACCTGACATCCCAACCTTTCTTGGAGGTGCTCACCAGCCAACCCGTGGAGTTCCAATCCCCTTCAGCTGATACCCCCCCAATCTTCGGAAATGTCAGCAGTTTCCACTTGCAAGCTGATTCTGGCTGTTGGTTGGGAGCTGCTTGGAGTTAAGATTGGTGTAATCCTGGTTGTTCGATGGAAATCGCAGTGCTCGGGCACAAAAAAAAACAAGCCTGCCAGTAGAATAGCGTAGATCACAGTCTTGATCAATCCACGTTACGGATGAACCCTTGAATTCATTTGTGGGTACCTTGTAGGAAACCATCCCCAATCTGGGGGGATCCCTCGTTTACACAGCTAGCCTCATCAGCGGAAACTTCAGCTGCTCCATGGTTTTCCAGGCCTATGTCCCTATGATTTCCCCAATGTGGCTGTTTCTCAAAATAGGGGTACCCCAAAATCATCCACTATTAGTCATTTATAGTACTAAACCAACCATTTTTTTGGTCCCCCTATGGCTTGAGAAACCACCATGTCATGGCGCATCTGGCAATCTGAGTCGGTCATGAGGTCGATTGCTGGGCCCGTTCGCGCCTATGCCTCGGACTTGGTGAGGATTCTGCCCTGGCGAATGGCAGGGGGTTTTCCTTCAGGGTGCCCAGGCCCTTAGAAAACCACCACAGCAGTCCTGGGTCACAAATTCATGTTCAGCAATTTCTTCATGAAACTCCCTGACCCAGAAACTCTGATCGAAGTTGGGATACATTTTCCGACGGCAAGGTCTCACAAAATTGCGACGCGGTTCAGAAAAATGCCAGTCTTAATTTTTGATCATGATCAATTGATGTGCCTGTTTTGATCTTGAATTTTTACTTAAACTGTCCAGTGTGCAATCAAGTCATTTTGATAGAAATTGACAACCAGTTTGTGGCAGCGCTGTTGATGAAATCTGCATGGCTCAAAAACAAGGCCACAGACCGGACCACTCTCAATGATCATTTTTAGCAAACAATCGTCCAATGTGGGGGGGTGATAGTCTTGGAGCACACTTCCAGCTATTTGGCGCCCTGGTTTTTGAAGCTTGGCCCAAAATTGATGGGCGAGTCCAAGATAAGAAAGGAAAACCATTCAGGAAGCATGCGAGAAGTCCAAACACAGCGCTTCGGAACGGTTCACCGGAGCTTTTGCATGCCCAGTAACGCAAAGGGCCCAAAGTTTGGGTTTGGTCAGTACTAGTCTTGACCCCTGCTGATGTTGCCGCTGCTTGCTCTGCTTGCTCTTGATTTGCCCTTGAAATGAACCAGACATATCAAGACATAAATCATTGACAGATCCATCATTGCCTCATGGTTACTCCTCTTCTTCGACACGCCCAGCGCAGTGCACCTAGTGCTTTCCTCGCCCCATTCTCCCCCTGGAGCACAACAGCGGCACAGTGGGACCTAAACAACTCCGGATTTCTTATAATAGTAGGGAACCCAAAAAATAAATAGTGTGTTGCTATAAATGATTAATGAACTGATGATTTCGGGGTACCCCTATTTTAAGATACCCTCACATGGCTATGGGTCAAAACCCTGTACCGCTAGTGAACATCCCATGATATTGGTTGGTTGATATTGACCCATATCCATTTGTCAGCACGAAAAAAAAAGAAAGAAGGCTGGCAACTTCACCCTCCTTAGAACGAATCCCATAACTTGGGCGACATCACGACTTGAAGCTGGTGCAAAAGCCATGGTGACTTCAACCATTGCAGAGGTGGCATCAGGTAGAAAGCTTATCTGATCGCCTACCGGAACCATTGTTTCAACATCAGTGCTTCAAGCTGTTGGAACCTCCGGTTCTGCGGGACTTCACTGACTGTGGATCTCGGTGGTGAGCTCTTGGGCCAGTGGTCACATCGGAATGCAGAGCTGTGACAGCTCCAGTAGCCTCCTGACACTTTCGGCAACTCAAGATTGTAAAGGATTGTTTTTTTTATAGGCACAAAAACCATTCTAAACCATCCAGATGTAGTTGAATTTCCATGGATCAATGTGGATCCTTGTTGTAGTTGCCGGCGCTAGTCGGCTCCTTAACCTCTTATGGCCCCTTATTGGAGTTCCAATCTGTGTGTCGCTGTGTTTCGAATCATGGCACTGGCCAAATTTGATGACAAAGCACCGTTGTGGACGTGTAAACGCAAATATACTTATGTAAATGATCTGATATGTACATGTATCAGTTCAATGTAGAATGCATATCAAATAAACGTATGTAGACACATATGTAATCATATCAACCATATACATGAATCAGTTCAATATAGGCAGAACCAGTATCATTGAACACAATTGAACACGCACAAGTTGCTGCTTCACATTCCATAAGTCTTCTGAACGCTGGTCATGCAACTCATGATGACAAGGATGATCCCTTAGAAACTCTGAAGGGATACTTGTTCAGCAACCAATCCAATCCAAACAACTGAAGGAGTCCAAGCTTCAATGTGTTTTTTAGGCTTTTTATGTGTTTTCTGGCTTTATATATGTATACAATATTTTCAATCTGTGTTTTTAATATGTTTTATGGTTTTATATATGTGTGTGATTGTGTGTGTGTGTGTGTTTTTATATGTGTTAAGCTTTGAATGTATTTATTTTTTCAATAACATATAGTTTTACATGGTTTCAAATAATTTCATATGGGTTGTAGGTTCATAGTAGGGGATACTGACTCGAACTGATCTTCCTGGCCCAGGGACCTTCTCCAGGCAGAGGTCGTGGCTGGTGGTGATGGTCTGAATGGTTGGTAGGGATGGGTTGGACATGGTCATCATGATGGCTAGTTATAGTTGTATTTCTACTGGTTGATAACTAGTGGCTAGTAATAGTTAACTAATGAATTATTGTTGATCAATGGTTCAGAATGGTTGGTATAAAGGGTCAACCTGCTTTACTAGTTGTCATTGGTTGACTAATGATTGTTAGTAGTTGTCAAGCAATTGTTCGATGCTTCGTACAATACTGTCACGTATCTATATGAGTACAATTAGTAGTGTACCATGGTCAAGCCATTTGTACTGACATTGCAAGATTATTGGCCCATATTGACCACCATTCACCATCAATATCACTTATTAGCCTTCTTAAGCGCTGTGAATCATCAACAATTGATACAGTAGTCATTATTCAAAATTATTCAACCGATCTTGAAACGTAGCAACAGCAGTTGTATACTGCAGTTCTCTTCATTTGGTTTCTCAAAATACAGGTACCACCAAATCATCCCAGCATCCCATATCAACCATTTATAGCAATAAATCAACTATTTGGGGGGGGGGTCCGTACTCTGAGAAACCACCAACTAGGAGTTGTTTTAACGTTAACTATTGTTGGTTATTGCCCCCATATCATTAACCATTCTTAGTGGCTATAACCCCTTTAAAACATCATTTATATACCAGTTGACACCATCCAGTTCGTCAGGACCTTCCTCAGCCCCCACGATGACCTTCATAGGTCTCCGGCATTGCCCTGCGCACAGGTCTGGTGTTGATGCGCAGCCGAGAAGATCATTGGGGCCGCCTGAGACCAACACTTACACATATTTGGGTGTTTGTCAAAATTGGGAACCCCAAAAAATGGTGGGTTTATGACTACTAACGGTCAATGTAAACTCAAAATGGGTGTGTCTTTAAATTGGAACTCAAAAATTGCGATTTTTTAACTACAAATGGTTAATGTAAAGGATGATTTGGGGGTACACCTACTTTAAGAAACCACCATGTCCAAGGTCATCATGACTGTCATCAAAATCATCGCTCCGATTTTGCATCGTTTTTGGTGAAGATTCCCTACATGGATGGTGTCAAACTCTGGGATTTGTGACACACACATGCGGACCTTCCCCACTGTGCGGGGCACCCATCACCTTTCCAGCCGGGATATCCTCGACATTCCCCGGATTCGTAGGTTGTTCTAATCATCAGCTGACCATCGATTCTACAATCAGCCTAGAGATTGAGGACAGCTGCAGGGCCCTGTTCCTTCGTCGGTGGTTGAATTGATCCCCTGCCTCCTGGAGCTTGTTTACAGGGGGATGCAGTACAACTTCAGGGTGCCAAGGATAGCATTGATTACTGGAGCAGGAATTCAATGATTGTCAAGCAGCAATTTCGGTGGCCATCCCAAGCTACAATCCTTCTTGCTTGGTGGCCCCCAGATTCCTATTCCCATGATGGCCATCAACCACGATCACACCTGGTCCAGGTTGCTTCGTCTGAGAAGTCTTCCACCTGAATCGGTTCCTCGGTTGCGAGGGCTGAGAGGTTTCCCTTGATTGGACTGGCTGGAAATCACCAGATTTTCGCGCGAAATCCTGGAGAAAACCATCGATGGGTGATGGCAGATCAATCTACTGGAGGTGAGTTTGCGTCTGGATACCTGGAATCATCTCGGATTAGAAACAGAACAACAGAACATAGCTGCCTTGAACCATATGAAAAAATGACAATGTTATGTGTCCTTCGAACCTCTATTCAAAAGTCACCCAACTCGGAACAATAGTCATCAGATTCTGCAGCAGGCTTGGCTTTACCACCAATTCTCTACCCACAGGTCAATATTCGCTGGGGCCCGTCCGTATAGCTTGATCGTGTGATATCATGTCCTACTTACGTACATGCAACCCCAAACCAATGAACATGAAGTTCATGGTGCCCCATCTGGTCACAACCACCGCTGTCAGCAGAATCTCGTGGTGATCTCCAGTGACATCCCGGATGTCAAGCCCATGGCTTACCATGTGATCCTATGACTTCCAACCACGTCAACCGGCCGCCCAGCGACAGCGGTCAGGGATGGTCCATCTTCTGTAATGCCATATCATCATCATCATCATCATCATCATCATCATCATCATCATCATCATCATCATACAATTCGGTTGTAATTCCCATATACAGCACACACTCTATGAATCATGGACACACCGGAGTTGTTCATGGCTCAGGTGTGCTTGAGCACTGCTTGCACTTGGGGGATTCTGGGTGAAGATCATCATGGTACCATTCCACCCACCAACTCAGGTAGTCACAAATGAGAGTTTCTTAAAATTGGGAGCCCCAGAAATGGTTGGTTTACCACCGAACATGATGAATGACTTGGATGCTTTCAAGGTACCCCTAGTCTACTAAACCACCAACAACTTATGTTCTCGAGTGAGCGGTGAGCCTATGATCGTCTGTTCCCTCATGGGGTTCCCCCTTGCCTTACTGGAAGATCCCCGCATTCAAAAACCATTTGCACCAGCTAGCTATCTGGTTGTGGGTCAAAACCCTGTACCCCTGGTTCCCCATCATTAACCATTCTTTTCCCTATTATTGTTGGAGATTATCCCCCATTGGTTGGTTCATTAATATTGACCCATAGCCATCTTACCGCAGCAACAAATTGGGTGGTGCGTTGCCAGCTGGATCCGCCCACGATTTTGGGTTTGTTGATTCGTAAGCCACTCTTAACCATAAGGATAGTTAGGGTTTGCTCAAGACCTGGATCTGCCATTATCAACCCTGTAGAAATCCCTACCCTTCCAGTTACCCCTATCGCAGGTAACGAACCCTAAAAAACAATGGTAGAAGCCAGCTGGTTACCTACTATAGAGGCAACTGGAAGGATAGGGAATGATTCACTATGATCAACCATTTGTCAGTCATTGTAGCCAAGAATTAAGTTATTGGAGCCGCCTGTGGGACTTACTCAGAAGAAAACCCAGCAAGCCAGGCGACTGTTCAACGGCGGTCGGAGCCACCCTGACTGTCTCGGCTGTCTTTGGGTTGGGATTAGTGGTCCCACTGAAAGGACCGAAAATGCACTTGAACCGAAATGTGAATGGTGCGGGAGCTTCATGGGTGACTCATGGTGTGACTGCAAAAAGCCAACCAAATCGGTGCTGGACTTCGCAGTCTTGGGATATCGACTTCTCACTATGCTTCGGCAAGGGCTTCCCATGATCAGTGTCGAATTCCTCCTGTGCAGACCAATGCCGGGCTAACTGAGGCTAACCCGGCTGAACCCATTGGGTCATCCCGCGCAACTGCTCTGATTCTTGGAGATCTGCGAGAGGAAACCAGCCCCATTTTTGGGCCGTGTCACATATCACAGTTGCTAGGAATGACTTAAATTCATTTATGAAGGTAAACCACAAATAATGATTAGTGATGGTTAACAATGATTTAGGAAGGTATATGAAGGTTCAGAACTGCTGGTCATTAGTGATGGTAGATAGTTGCTAAGAATGGCAGATAATAATCAACGTTGGCTAAGAACGGCTAACAACGGCTAAAAATCCAAATGTTAATGAACGATGGTGAAGTAATCATGGTCAATAGCGGCTAGTAATGCTCAATCATAGGCAACTATATAACAATCAATAACTATAGATATGGTTAATAGCAGCTAGCAATGGTTAATCAATCATGGTTGATACTGGTCAATAGCAGCTAGTAATGGCTAATCATGGTTCATGACGGTTCAAATCCCTTGGATTCGGCACTGGCGCATGGCCGCATACCTTTTCAGCGGGTCTGCAGGTCATGCAGCTATGGCAGCTGCGATGGTCGATTGCGGGGACACCCTGAGCCAGCCCAGAAATGGGTGGATCTCCTGATGCCAAGATGTTGTTAGAGTTGTTGGTTACTGTTATGGGTTTTTCTCAAAATAGGGGACCCCCAAATCATTCATTAATAATCACTTTTATTAATAAACCCAGCATTTTTTGGGCTCCCTATTTTGAGAAACCATCTTATGGATATAAGCAGCAGGATGTATAGACCAACAGGATGTATATACTGTATATACCAACAACCAGTGAAAACTGACAGCATTTCAGGATGTTGTTTGGTACTTCTTGCTCAACTGCCTTTCTGTGCCCAAGGATGGTGCAAAAATACCCTCAGCTGTCCACATGATCGTCCAACTCGCAATTATTGTTAGTTCCTATCCCCTTGACTTAGCCGTAGCCATTATCAAACCCTCTTGTTGGTGATTGTTGATGATTGTTCGGTCATCGATCCAAAAATTTGAGTTCACAGCTGCCAATCGCCGGGGCCGCTGAAAGTGGATGGCATCTTTTGGCCTTCGCCATGAAAGCCCCCAGCTGCTCCTATCACATGCTGAGTTTTCCCACTTCAGCGATCGAATAACTCGTCAGCAGATGGTGCAACCCCAAATAAACCATCAAAACAACTACGGATTTTCATGGCGAGAATTCGTGCTGTGCAGAAGGCAAGGCGGGAGTCCATGGGCGTTGAGAGGCTCCAGTCATAAAAGATTTGCATGTCAAAGTTTGCGATAGCAGCGTTTTGGTTAGTAACAACTGTTAAGTAGGACTACGAACCGCGGGTAGTAAGTATGGTTTCTAGTACTGAAATCAAAACTATGGTGATGAACCATTTGGGGAGATATCTGAGAGATTGATGTGGCGGCCACTTCTCGTATCTATTGCCACGGGCTGGGCGAGTTGTTCCATTGTGAAGGCTATCAAGCCCCGAAACCTGGTATGACCAATGCATTCATGCTAGCTATGGTGTTTTTTTCACGTCAGGGGAGTACCCCCCAGTTATGATCCAATGGTAATCATTACTGGTTGGTGGTTGAACCACCCCTATGAAAAATATGCTTGTCAACCAACCATTTGTAAATGATTACGTTTTGGAAAATCAAAAATGTTTAAAATCATCCACCAGATTATCAGCGGCACAAATTCTCCTTGCATCCGCCCTTTCATTTCATCGTAGACATGGTTATGATCATCAAAGCCTTTTGGCAATTTCAACATTTGATAGGTGGTTGGTGGTTTCAACCATTCCAAATTTTAGGGAAAATAGAAAAATAATTGAAACCATGAAAGAGATAGGTTCGGTCATGTATCGCTTGAGAGTAGTCAAACCACAATTTCCATTGAAAAAAAATGGGGTCATGATACTGGTCATTCTACTCCCACTCTTAACCAGCTCGATGACAATCCGCGAAATTTGCTGCATCATCATTTCATCATCACCAGTAGTCACGATTCAAGCAGCAGTTAACCAGTAGTAAGCAATGCTTCACCTCCATGAAACATCAATTGAGCAGTAGTCACCATTGTGAACCGTTGCGTGCCATCAGGAAACATTATTCTCGATCATCATTCATGAACCGTCATATCAACGACACAATTTTTTCACCACCATTCACCCTCAACCAACATCAACCAGGATTAATTGTTGCCATCAATGATCACCAATTATCATCATTGACCAACATCATCAATTCACCCATTACTGTAATCATTCGATATTAACCCATCAATGATCACCAATTCTCCTCGACATCGTTAACCCAGCAAGGCCACCGTGGCTTGCCACTGATCCTGGCTCCGCCATCACCCGTCATTCCAGCCATCAAATCGATCGAAGTCTTCCCAGGTTCCACCTCCCACTGGCTGCCCCCCAGCAACGACGCGGCCGGGAACAGTCGAGTCACCACGGGGAGAGCCCCGGGGGTGACCGGGTGAACCAGCTGTGACTTCCCAGGCGGGGACATGGGACGATTTGTGTGGTAAGTGAACCCCAATGGGTTGGGGCTTTGGTGAACTTAGTGCGAAGGTAACCGCAAACGAAACATGGTGAACCACTTACCTTCGCACTGCACATCCGAGTGACATGTTCGATTTTTCACAAAGCAAGCTGGTGATTTGAGGCAACCCCTGGCTTCAACAACCAGGGGGTTATAAACTTCATCCTGGCTTCACATCACTCGATATTGATACATCTTGATACTTACCTATTCGGTAGGTAAACCATCTTTGGTAGGTAAACCTATTGATACTTTTCTTCCCCATCTTTGGTAGGTAAACCAGCTATAGGGAAAACCCAGCAGGTTTCTTGTGGGAAACCAGCATCTTCTGCCGCAATCCGCGGCATCGTTTGCTGACACCGCCGTGCCGGCTTCATCTCCTGATCCTACGAAAGGTTTGACAGGTTGGTGGGTGCGAACAGCCACCTCGTCATGAAAAACATGCGCAAGTCAACCAACCAACCAACCAACCAACCAACCAACCAACCAACCAACCAACCATTTGTGAATACAGCTGGGAAAATAAAAACCCATGTCAATCAAACCATCAACCAGTGCATGATAATGAATCGAATACAATGAAACACTGCTATTAGTAATGATTGTGAAGCAAGTATCATTGATTAGCTATCATTACTAGTTGATGATGCCTAAAATTCGTCCATAGTAAAAGAGGCATCTTGGGCAGTGAAAGCCTCCAACTGCCTATAACTATTCACCAACAAACCTCCAGAAAGGTTCTAGGATCAACTATAGATTGAAGCAATTCGCCCACCACAATCGGTTTTGCTACCATTTGGTCAGAGCCTTCAGAACCTTTCTCATAACTCCAAATCGCTTGCCCAGGAAAAGGATATACCCCTGGCGAAGCTCATCGCTCCCAATCACTAGCCAGCTTCATCATCACCAGCAAGCCATTTATAGTGCCATTTATAACCCGATGATTCGCATGCGCGCGAGCCAACCAGCCTAGGAACCATCGAATTCACCCGCAAACTCCAGGTTCATCCGAAAAAAAGCTCACCGCCTGAGGCGCCATAGTCCATGGCCATCCAGTCGCCACCGGGCCTGGGAGCCAGTACGGCAGTCCCATCCCATGGCGCTTAGAAACCATGGTAGCAACGTCATAAAAATCATGGATCACCAGCTGAGTGACCAATAACTGACCAATTGACCATTCATGTGGGGATGAACTTGTGGTTCGTGGTTGGTTTTATAAGGGTTTGATAGGGGTATAAACATCAATAATGATTGATCATAGGAAATACAAAACTAAGGGATATTAGTGGTTCATAGGGGATAGTACGCAACCATAGTGGGTAAACAACTACTGGTGGCTGATTTCTCAAGCCATTTTTGGGCACCCAAAGTTGTGGTTGGAATGCATTTATTACTGTATATGGTTAATACACTGGATGATACCTGGGGGGTCTCCTATGACTTGAAAACACCCAACCTTGAAAAAAATATGTGCAAGTCGATCAACCGACCACCCCAGCTGTTCGGGAAAAAATAGAAAGGGTCTTAAGCCACCAACCAGGTAACCCCATGATAGCACAAAACCATGATTCATGGCCATGCTTTCTTGGTAGCACTGGTCGCAAAAATCCGTGCCTAACGCCTCTGGAGTGTAGATGTAAGTAGCACAAAAGCATGTTTAGGACCTACGAGCTGGTGACTGGCCACTCCTTGTAGCTCCAAACCGCTCCCTTGGTCAAGCCACGAACGGCCAACCGGAAAGGCTCAACCAGTAGCAACCCTCAAGGCCCGAACGGACACACTGCCGTCACGGCCGTCTGCAAGGAGTAGATGCCTGGACCCATCGGCGGGGAGCCTTCCCCAAGGCCGACGTCCAAGGATCGCTGGGTGTCAATCATGAGCCGTTGCCAAGAGTCTCCAGCAGTATCGTTTGGATTCCATGGCCTATCAAATGATCGTGTTGATTATTAATTTTCACAATGGGAATGATTGACAATGATTCAAAATGATCAATCATGTATTGTTTCACAATGATCAATAATGGTTAATAAGAAATAATTGACTGTAAGAATTGATTATGATTAATAAGAATTAAAAATGATGAATAAGAATTAATAATGATGAATAAGAATTAATTAACAATGATGAATAAAAATCAATAATGATGAATCTGAATTAATAATGATTAATAAGAATGAATAATGATCAATATGAATACTGGTTCAGAGTGATGCATAACGACTAGTACGGACATCTATCCAAAGCCATGCGGGTAGCACTGTGGACAATAGTTGGGATGACCGGAACCCTCCCATCCAAAAGCAGCGATTTTTCTGAAGCCCACCCTGGACCGTCCAGGATCAACCACAGATGATGCTGGAAACGCACGCTGCTCAGCTAGCTCTGGCAGGTTCGGTCATATAAGATCTGGATGCACAACCACCCTGGCTTGACCAACGCGCAACACCCATCTTTTATGACGGTGAAATCGCCATGTGCGTCGGATGGCCATCCACATAGCTTAGTGACGGTCCCTCCAATGGAAAATATCCTGATCGATAAACATGACTGCAACCGTTGTAAACAAGTGGACCATGGTCATTCATTGGATTTCTTTGGCTGTCATAAGTGCCAAATACAATGCTTGCTTCGTGAATGGTGGTTAATAATGGTTCATAGTGCTTACCAATAATCCCGCCAGTTGCTTAATGACCAATGGTTATTCATGGTACCAGCGCTGACGATCAGCGTCGACCGGGTTCCTCGACCGGTCAGTGATGATTATTAATCTGATTGGTTTTTTCAACCCCTATGAAAAATATTAGTCAACCAACCAATTGTTAATAACCACTAGGAAAATGAAAATGTTTGAAACCACCAGCCAGTAATCATCATTTCCTACGTGCTTTCATGATCTTTCATGGCCCCCCCAAGTGGCGTTCATAGCCATGGCTCAACGACCCAATAATGGCTACACCCACGCGATCGCGGCGGCACATCCGGTGAAGGCTTCCAAGTCTTCGTGTGTCGCGAGTCTCACCTTCGCTGACCAGCGAGGTGGACTTTTTGAAACATGACCAATGAAATGAGTAGTAGTTCATGGCTTGAAACCAGGCAACATTCCAGTAGTTTGGGTCAATTGATTCTTTAAGCAGGTTGGTTTGGTTAGAGTTGGTTGGTTTGGGTTGGTTTGGTTCAAGTTGGTTTGGTTAGGGTTGGTTGTTTGGGCCAATCGATTCTGTAAGAAAATGTTGCCAATGAATTGAGTAGTTGATGGCTAATTCATGAATTGAAACCAGACAAAAAACAAACTACAGTACTGATCAGGTAGTTTTCCCACCAGTAGTGTTTGGTTTCAATCCATTGGCTAGTCCATGGCTAATAGTTGTTTAAGTGATGGTGGATCTTAGCTGACACTTGCCAAGCATCCTGGAAACTGATATAGACCCTATAACAAAAGTGTAAAGGAAATGGATCTTCCAATCCCTCTTTCGCATGGTCTTACGCTGTTCGCTTCCAGGAGTATAGCTGATAGAAAGATGAGTGTTTCTTACAATAGGGCTACCGCTGAATCATCTAATATCAACCATTCACAGAGCAAACAAATCATGACCCCCCATTTTTGAGAAACACCAAGTGATGATTGCTGATCTTGATACAAGTCAGGATAACAAAATCAACAACGGCAGGGGCATGACCAAGATCTTGCTATCTTCTAGTATCAAGATTAGCAATCATCAACCAACCAAAAATATCCAAAAATGGCCAACCAAAAATATTGACCAACCAAAACTGGCCAACCAAAAATCTTGACCAACCAAAAATGGCCACCCTGTGACCTGCCCAGCCTGAATGGTGCAGCTCCCAATCTGCATGCCGTTCAACAGCTGCAAAGCCTCAACGCACACCCGGAACTGCTGGAGCCTTGGGGGGGCTGTGGCTTGTCATTGAAAATGTGTTGGTCCCACGGCCTGTGGCCAGCGGTTGGTGGAATTCAGCAATCTATTAGTTATACCAACAAGAATTGTTGTTGCTTCACTGAGAAGTACTAAGCAATTTATTAGTTTTGGTGTAATCGTCATTTGGTGTTGGATACCATCATCCATTGTCGATGATTGTTGGTATCCGGTATCTGTGGACAGCGCCATATCACTTTGGGGGAGATCTGTGCAGCGGCAAGCCCAAGAGGCCGCCCCGTCCCCATGTGTGCTGTCTCAAGTCTCGCACAAACCAACCAGTGGATCCAAGCACACCAAGCCAACCAATCACACCACTTACACCAAACCAAAGCAAACCAAACCAAACCAACCAACAGCTCAACAGTGTCAAATAGCTGGCAGTGGTGGTGGGTTTCCCACTGTCATCACCCCTTGAAGGCCAGGTAGAAAAGAGCCTCTGACATCAATTCTTGTGGGTTACGAGCCATCATTAGCCATCATTACTAGTACGAATGGCTGGGTTAGCCATCGTAAGCCAACCTATGCTTATGATTAACCCAAGGATTTACCCAATACTGTTGAAGTGCCATGGACCCCATGGACCTCCATGATTCTAGGTGTTTGGATCTAGGTGTTTGGGTCACCTTTCACCACCATTGGCCATGGTCATAATCCATCAACCAACCAGACTCAACTTTCAACCAGGGAGGTCCCTGCCTTCTCTGCATGCTCCTGATCTGTGGCATGCGCGGAATGGTTGAGAATGGTGCTACGATAATGGGACAAATGAACACCATAGGCCTAAGAACAAGTGTAGATAAATCATGATCATTAATAGAAAGCCATGTGATCTACCATAATATAAATGATCTGTCATAAATATAGGTATAACTATAACCATAACACCATAGGATGATCTATGGGGGTTATAGATTTAATATATGTAGATAAAATATAGCCGGAATTATAACCACCATACGTCATCCCAGTCATTATGGTGAAATGATATGCCACCGACAACTGCTGATATTCCCCGATCAATGGACTGTTGGGGGATGGTGCGGAGATAACCACCACCATTTTAGGACCAACTCAAAGCGTGAATACCAACATGTCAACTTACCGTTCAGCAACATAGTTCTGTCCCGCCAAGATTCTCAGCGTTGTATCTGAGCACCAATTAACTTATGGAAAAATGACTGCAATAGCAGTGATCGCCTTGTTCAGAATAATCTTACAGAGGCTCTGCGAAGGAGCCTAAACGATCATTTACGCAAAAACAACTCGCGTTCCAACGTTCCAAAAAATGCAAAAGATGATGGAATTCTCGAAGCATCAGATTCAGTTCCACAGAGTAGCAACTGTGTAGCACCAAGCTGTTGTCGCGAGCCTTTCTACTGTAGTGTAATCATGATCACCATCATCATCACAATCATCAACCAACAACATCAACCACTACATACCCTATAGTAAGTTGCTCATCTTGTGGCCCAAGAACTTCATCTGCACTTCGATCACGCGCAGTCGCTTAGCCTATCAGCCAATCCTCGGAGCTCTGGAACAATGCAAAACGACAAGGGTTTCCTGGTGCCCTCTGCTTCCACTTACCACTATAGTAGGTAACCATCCCCAAATAACAATAGTAGAAACCAGCTGTTTACCTACGATTTCAAGGTAAGTGGAAGCATAGAAGTACAATTGTCCAACCAAGCTTGATTGGTGACCAATCATGGGGAAACTTGCAGAAGTTTCGCTTGTAACAACCAGCTGAAGCCATGTCCTGGGCAGCAAAGTGCACGAAGCCTCAGGAGCGATCAAGCGATCTGCGACGCAGCCAGCCGTTCAGAAACTACGGATCGATATCTGCATTGGTGGAACAAATGGGTACTTTTCTATGGTTAAATTAGTGATTTGGGGGTACCCCTTTTTTGAGAAACACCCATACTGTGAATCATGTACATCATAAACTGTACTAGTTGATGTTGGTGAACTACCTGTCATTTGTCTGCCTATATAAGCTACATCTAGGCATCACTAACCATCATTGCCCACCTGATCAGGAGCTCATAACCTGAAGTGTTAGCCATTTATAGGTGCGATTCTGGACCGCCAAGCACCATGAGAATACAGCACGTTCAGCATCTGAGGAGCAACTTGAGGATTGACCAGTCATCACACGTGTTTTCTCCGGAATCTATGGTAATCCTTGCAACCTTAGACAACACAAATTCGACCTGTTGACAATATACTGTACCTTTTGGAAATGCTCGTTTCCAGCCAGCTCTGTTGCCCAAGAGTAATGTCCATAACCATCATCTTCCAGCAGCCCATGATTTCTTTCTGCAGAAATGAAACCCGCAGACACGCATGGCCTACGCCGGAACCAAGCCGTCGGTTGAAAATAGATATCAAACTGCAAGCCATGAACCCAGCTGACCAGCCATCCGGAAGGTTGCTGCAGCGCTCCGAACGGCCTGCTCCCCCAGATCCTGTTTGGATTTTGTCCGTACTTAATCATGATTAATGGTTCAGAATGGTTCATCACAAGGTTTAGAATGGTTAAGCAAATAATGCTAAGTGTTTAGCATTGAACAATTGTTACAAGGGTATGTACCCTCCCAACCAGTTACGGTCAACCGGAAAGTTATGATGTACCCACTACGAGGTCGGAAGCATGAGTGAATTGGTAGCAAATGGTGGGGGCCCCCTGCAGTTGGCGGATTAAGTGGGTAGTGGTACGTACAATATTACAATAGTTAATAGCTTATTAATCTGATAAGATAACTGGTAGTACATGAGAATTCAGCAAGTTACTGAAGTTGTTACAATTAGTGGCTCTGGTAAATTAATCTGGTTGGGATATCCACCATAGAAATAGCTGCTGGTAAAACGGATGATTTGTTGCGCAACCGAGAGATCGTTTGCCAGAGCGAAACCGTAGTCAAATGGCTTATTGAAAAATTTAACTCCATAATTCAATGGCTTCTTAACCAACTTCAGTAACTGAGCTTATAGTGAAATAGCTTACTAACAAATATCCATAAATATCCTATAGTGAAATAGCTACCAATAGCTCATAGTCAAATAGCTTATGTTACCTATTGTTACGTTATCAGGCCCGACCTTTTTTCGCCAGCAATGGGTGTGCAACCGAGAAACCATATCCACGTGATTGCTCCTCTTCATCCATCTGGACCTGGCACTGAGATGTGACTTCCCCCGGGTGCTGCTGAAGCATAGTGAATGACCCCAGCCGCGGTTGGTTCAATGAGGGTGAACTAATGTTGTTTACTTCAGGAGTAACTAATGGTTAATTCAATTCATCATTAATCTATGCACCAACAATTGACCATTGCTGTATGGTTAATTCATGGTTCATGGCTCACTTCCGCTAATAATGGTTCATCCAACCATGGGTTGAATTGCCAGTCATATTCATGGAACATTAACGACGAATAGTTAACAACCAATGAACAGGGAATGCTATTCCACCTCGTCTTTGGTGAATCTTTGACATTGATCTATGCACACCTGGACCATCTGGATCCTGCTGTCAGCCCAGGCGTTGGTTCTTGGAAGTGTCATCATCCATCAAAGATTTGGGTCCACTCATGGTGGTCGACCGAAACCATGAACTTGAGTTGATCAAGAGTGTACACCCCCGATCATTGCTTGGGACGGTGATTTGGGGTAACCCCGGCGGATACAAAAAACCAGTAGTGTCAAAAACCATCCAAGACCCTGACAGGTTTTTACATTTCACACATGGTGTAATCAACCCCTACCTGGCTGTGCATCCTCAGTTGTGGTTATCAACCACAGGTTCTAGGACTTCGCCCGGTTGTAACCGCCTCACTGTTATCCAGCTTTGGCAGATCATCAACTGACCGTGATTGACCCTTAGACCTCACTAACTAACGTGAATTCAGCACAGATTGACGTAGAAATGTTGTGGTTCATGGCATGCATGATTCGCCATCAGCAACTATTGTCAAGTGATGCCATGGCTCGTGAAACCCATGAATTTCACAGGTCAAACCCATGAAGCTTGGATGGTTTGGAGATGTTTGGAGTAACTCGTGGATACCCAGATGGGTCCTGGCCGACACTGGCCCAGCGGTTCGCAACGCATCTCGCATAGTTCGATCGTTCCAAGCCGGGCATTGCATCTTTGGCAATGCCGAGCTGTGGAGTTGATGGTGATCAAGTCAACTAGCCATCAACCAACCATCTCGCATCTGGTTAGGTTCGCCTCCTTCCCGTAGCAGCGCTTCCTCACCTAGTGCTTTGCTTATGCTCAATTGATGGTTGATGATCATTGCTGCGATCACCATTCTCACCATTCTCACCATTCCAACGAGTGGGACCTCAATCACCATGCGACACTCCCATCACCCAGGTCACCCACCATGGCAGGTCATGGCAGGTCACCCATCCTCCAGCCATGCCGCGACTTCCTGCACCACGCGCCGCAGGCAGAAGAGCTGAGCCTCGTGGCTGAAGGCCTCGCGCGCCACGGCCGCGCCACGCGCTGCGATGAGCCGCGCCTCCGCGTCATGCGCTCGGGCCCAAGCGACTTGGTCGATGGCATCGGACAGGTCCTGAGAGGCGACTGCCACAGATCCAGCCCATCATGGCATCAGATTGTTCGGGAGTATCATGATGTACAAGTTATAAATCACCATCATATCTCATATCATCAGAGTTTTTGGGGAGTATCATGATATATCACCATCAGATCATCATGATATCTCACCAGATTGAGTATCGGAACATATAAGTTATATGCCACCATCATCACATTGTGTGGAGTATAATCATACATCTGACCATATCATATCATCATCATGATATATCAATAGAGGGTCGTTATATAATCAAGTTACATATCACCATCATATCATCATCCTATATGTCAGTAGTTGAACCACCATCATTATCATCATCGTCATCATCACCACCATCACCATCACCATCATCATCAAAAAATGTTGGTGGTTGAACCATCCAAAAACAAATGTGCAAGAAAATTGTCACCAAATTGGCGGATGATCCGAGCTTTTGGGCTGAAAATGTTGACTGAAACTGCAACCAGGTTGTCTGATTTCAGCGGAACGAAATGCTGCCAGGGTCTTAGTGCATGTAGACCGCAGCCTCTCAACATGCCACTCTCCGGCAAGAAGAGCAAGGAGTTGCCAGTGGCCATCCAATAGATTCGATCGCTATCATCTGTGACCAACAAATACTTGGCCCGAAACTGCTGCTCCAACAAAGTTGGCTCATCAAGATCCAGCCATCCGCGCTCCAACATGAGATCTTTCACCTCGTCCGACATGCCAAAGGCACTGCTGAACTTGATGTCCATGTAACCTTTCGGCGCGAAACTCTGTAACAAGATGATTCTTCCCCGTAGACCCAGGTGCCAATGCGTCAAGTTCCACTGTTTGCCGCTGTCGAAATCTGTGAGAGCGCGGCAGTTTCCACTCTGGGGACACAGCCACTTTCCAGTCATCCCACCACGCCAAAACAACACGTCTTCCTTGGAGCTCCATGGATATCTCATGACGGCACTACGAACCCTGTAGCTCATCATCCGTCCCCAAGTCCCCAAGAGAAACTCGTGCGGAAAGCGCATGAGTCGCCCGGGCACCATGAACTTTGGCCGCATGTCGGTGAAGACGGGCACTCCAAAATCCTCCAGCAGAAAGTCTTTGGGCGTCAGCAGAAGGTCCAAATTCTTAGGCAAAAGCTGACGAAACTCCAAGATCCGCAGGGCTCTCAAGAAGGCCACCACTCTGCCAGTGTCAAGGCAACTGGCAGGTTCCACCTCCAGATCTGTCACCGTTCGACGTATCCGACAAAGAAGGTCCTGGCGATGCTTGTGCTGCTGGAAAACGCGTGAGATATCCGTGTGGCGTAGACGAGGCGGATTGGGAGGTAACTCCACCTGAGCGGAATTTCACGGAATTTCCAGGCGCCACAGGTGCTTGCATTCAGAGTTTGCTTTCCACACGTCTTGCTAAAAAATACGGCAAATCATCGACTTGCAACAAGATTGGATGTTGATAACTTTTTTCGGATATCAGCAACTATCAACCATCAACAACGATTTTGGACGGCTCCACCTCCAACTCCCTCTGCAGCCAGGCAGGATCTGCTTCACCCCTCTGCTGTGCATCCACCAGAGCCTGAAAATGGTCGAAGCAACAGGTCGCATAACCCGCAGAAATGTTGGTTCCCTGCAGGGTCTTTGCCATCTCTGGGAGGTGGTTCCAACACATCCCCTCTGGAGATTGGTAATAGACACAGCATCCGTCCTGATGCAACACGTCGTTCGCATTTCCATGGTCCGAGTGCGAGAGCTCCTCCACTTGCAAGCGAAAGTCGTTCCAGTCGCAGCTGGGAGGTATTCTGTGAGACCAATCTGGGAGGCAGCACAGTTCATAGGAGAAAATCCCCTGGAGACATTGCTCGTTGCCCCAAGGGCCATGGATCTGGTCACAGCAAGTCTCAAAGTTCAAGCCCTGCGCCGAGTCCCAGCAGACAAAGGCTCCCAAGCGTCGACTGTCTGAAGGTGGCAGGTCTTCACCCTCTGTGAAAGTCATGTGGAAGTGAAACATCAACAGTTTCAAGAGGTGAATCATTGTAGATCTGCTTTTTCCAAGAGATTATAATGTAAAATCATGGCAAATCATCTACACCCCCTGGATTTTCCTCGCTTTCCCGGCGTCGAACTTCCAAGCGGTTTCGATGAGGGCCGTTTTTTAGTGCAGAAAAGCCTTCGCCACAGCTGTGCAACGCCATGACTCTACCCATGGCCACACTGAAGAAGCTCCCGCTGGAGTTAGCAACATACTCCTTCACCACTGGAGTTAGTGAACACTGGAGTTATTAGCAACCAGCTGGGGTTAGCAACACTGGTTGATAGTGGTCAATCCGTGTTTTGAGTCTTCATAACGGTGAATGATCTGTACTGCAATGGTACAAGAGAGTGGTTAATAGTCTATTAGTGGTTGGTAGTTGGTAGCGGCTTATAATGGTTGACAATTGTTTGTGATGGTTAGCAGTGATAGTCTGATAAACCCAGAGCATAGAACAAAAAAGAATTCCCAGCGCTGGTCCCAAAAAAACACGGCGCAATGTGGCACAACTGTAGCTTCCATTTGTTGACGGACGTGTCAACTCAGCTCATGGACACCAGCTGAAACTTGAGGCCCTTGACATGGTTCATGGATCAGGAGATCAACGGCGGGGAGTTGTAGGCTTCAGCAGCAATGGCACTCATGGAACATGGGGGCCTGATCACCGACCATTGGTATAAGATGGTATAGCCATTGTCAACCACTGTCAGGGTCCACACTGCCATTCCCTTGGAAAAATATGACAAACATCGGCTGTCAGGCCTACAGTTTCAGCTCGGGCTAGAGGGTCATCCCTTATTATATATCATTGGACGTACCAACATTAATGGTCACTAGATCAGATGTTCTCTAGATGGGGGTTTCGCAAACTAGGGAGCACAAAAAATGGTTGGTCTAATAGTACTGTATGTGTTATATATATATATGTGAATGATTGATATAAAGGATCAATTGTGCATTCCCTGCCAAACATGCACTGATCCATCAATCTGAACTCATGGCATTCGCCCACCCCCTAATATGCTTTACGGGATGATTGTTCATTGAACCAACTAATAACCATTAACATCCATTAACCGCACTTAGGCGTTCTTGACCGTGATTTACCGCACTCATTTAGCCATTCTTGGCTCGGAAGATCGCCATAATTAACGAGCCGTATTCACCATGAATGAGCCATGAGTAGCCATCGTTGGCGATCATCGACCATGAAATCTAATGATGGCTAATCATAGATATTAGTCAAATCATTAGTCTATCAAATGATTAGTCAACGAAATCATTAGTCAAATGACTAGATCTTAGTCAAATCATTAGTCAATCATAGCTAATTAGCCATGATGGCAAATCATTAGTCAATCATTAGTCAATCATGCTGGCAAATCATTAGTCAATCATAGCCATTGGTCATGGACCATTCTTTACCACTCATCCATCACTCTAGGACCCTAGGACGAACAAACCCCTTCTGAGGGTGGCAGGTTGCGAAGGGCCAGAGGCGCGCGTTTTTTTCAACGGCTGGGCGCGATCTCTTCCAGGGAATTGTAATGAGCCTGGCGCTGGGGATAGCCCATTGATGGTGCTCGTTTCAAGGGTTGGTGTAGCAGCTAAGGGTTGATGAATGGTGAATGGATCATGGTTAATATCAATTGTTTGATGGTTCATGAATGGCTTGATGAAGAGTTATTCAAGAGTTGTTAATCCGTTAATGAATGGATTGTGAAGTGATGGTGAATTGATGGTTACAAATGGGCGGCGATGGCTAATAATAGCTGATCATAGGGTAACCAAGAAGAATAGGGAATAGAATGGATCAGGATGAATGATGCACTGGTAAACAACTGGCACAAACAGTGGTTACGAATGATGCTGGTTGAAATGGGTCATAGCACTCCCATAGTCGTAGCATTCGTCGGTTGCTCCTAGCCGGATCTCAGCACTTTGGTGAGGACAATGATTGGCAAATGCCAAGACAGGTGGTCGATTATTGTTAGGCTTATGCATCTTGTCTGGTGCATTGGGAAGATCATACATTCTGAGAATACGACTATCAACCGACAGGGTAGAGCTGCTCAATAAAGGTTTTGGATAGACCAACTCTGGTTCCGCTGATCGAGCAATGTCAAAGTTCCTGGATGTTGGCTGATCGATGTAGTTGTGACAAATGTATACATGGAAGTGCGACTAAACCATTGAATTCAAGTCTCACAATGTTCGGCCATGCACCACCCATCTTGGTGGTACTAGACTGGTCTAAAGAGTTCACGAGAACCAACTCGCTTTTCATCTCTTGTCCCGAAGCGTATTCAATTGTATCGTCTCCTATCATGAGCCACCATGGACCAATTATCAACCAACAACAAACTGTTGTAGGGATCAAAACCACTGCTTTTCATGGCTCGCAAGCATCTGATGTTTATGCGAGCAACCACCAAATGTTGGCCGGTTCACTGTGACGGTTGTCGACCAATTCTACATGGTTCGATTACCGTGTTGGGAAGATTTGTATCTTGGGTGGAGGGGTGGCGCCACCTTAATCATGGGAAATGGTTCCAAAATGACAGCATGGTTCCAAAATGACAGCTTTTTTATCATGATGATTGGGGTTCCTGGCCATCTTTTTTGCTTTAAACCAATCTGTTGAATGACCTTGTGATACACCTTTCTGCTGGTGGCTCGCTAGCTACAAATATGAGCACCATGTGCTGGGTTTTGTATATGCGTATGCAGCATGCCTATAGTGGACGAAAACATGGTCCTTGGGATTTTGCGACCTGAAAAAGATGAATCACCCGCATCGGTGCTGGACAAAAATCATTGCCATGACTGTGTTAGTGCATGTTACTGCTGCTTATCCTGCTGCAATCTGGCTAGTGGTACAAAATCAGTCAGTCAACAATGTGTTAAAAAACTGGGTAAACAAAACTGATCAGTCCCCATTTCCTTGAGCAAAATGAAAACGCCAACCAGCCAATGGTATTAGCCACTACCATGGTGATCCCTGTTCTACCTTGGTATGTGCCATCATCCGCTAAGAGTTTCGAGCCTGCAAGTGCCCTCTATTCCGGTTGGTTCATGAGAACCCCAAGCATGACAATGGTTCAATGGTTGGAATGATGGTAATCAAAATCCAATCCACCATTATAATCCCATTCTCATTGCCTTCTATGAACCAACCAGTTTGATTACCGGTTTTGCAATGATTGGCAAGCCGTGCGAATCAACCATGGGCAAGAAATTCATCACGGGAAATATGAACCAATAATCACGATTTACTTGCACATGCTAACTTCAGTGATGGTGGATACTGCTGCAAGAAGCTGGTTAACGATAGCTCTTGACAGTAATTAATCATGATCATCGATGGGCTTCTTTACAGTGATTATTGCTATGCATCATTCATTTATCATCGATAGTCATTACCATGATATCATCCCTAGTTCTTTACAGCTACCTACTTGTAGTTGTCCATGTGATTGTGGGTCAATGCAGTCTGCGGGAGAGTACCCTGTATTTCTAATGACCATCCCATAACCAATCTAGTCTTTATTAGGACGTTCACCTAACCATTTCTGGTTCGACCCAGCTCACCATATATAGCCGGTAATATCTCCTAGTCAACTGTTGGTTATTATCCCCTGTCATTAAGCGCAGCTAGTTAACGACTGGTTGCTTGGTTAATAGCAACCCATGGCCAGATGGCTAACCATGGCTGCCGACCAGACCCACCTCGGCCCAAAAGCACACGTTCAATACCTCACCCAAGCGGTGCAGCTCATGGGTCGCTCCCGTCGATTTATAAGGGGCGAGTGGATGAGAAGCAGGTTCGTAGTAGGGGATAATTCATCATTATCCAGCTGCAATAACGAACTGCTGAATGAGTTTAATGAGTTCATAGCTGGTCAATGAGTTCAGACAAGCTGGCTTGATCATCCTTGGGTTTTTCAGGAATGGTAGTGGATAATTTGACAAAAAAATAGTTTAAGCTGGTTAACTATAATTGATCAGCTTCTAAGCTTCTATACTTCCTTCCATTGACCATCAATAGAGTGGTTAATGGCTAAGCGCGTAGTGCTTAGAAATCATTGATTCTGGCATGCAATCAGCGATTCCATTTGAGTCATCATGGTTGAGGAGCGGTTGAGAATGGTATATGAGCATTAGTTCATAGTGGTTTAGAATAGACTAGTTGGCTTTCTGTGGTATGATCCCGGGTCCGTAATAGTGTCAAATGATTGCTTCACGGTGGTATACAGTCAGTGGCAGTCGTTGGGCACTTTATAATCATGGTCATTGAATTGATTTCATAGTTGATGGTAAGTCATCAACTATCAATATGAATCTCCCATGAATGCCTCAGCTTGTGAGTTCTGTTGTTGTACCAAATCCAGGGCCTGAAGCTAAAGAGTGATCCTTGTTGATCTGTCAAATTAGTGGTTCTTTTTGAGGCCTCAAATCACAGACAAAACACGGCACAAAAAAGAACTTGCGCCAAGAAAACATGCATGTTTAACTACTATTAACCATCAATATTAACCAACATTCGCTATGAAACAACATCCATATGATTACGACCATCATGGTAGTGAACAAGGAAAACAATGACAACCACAACAACACGAACCACAGCAAATCGCATTCATGACGAATGCCAAACAATGATGATGGTCAACAATGTCACCAATTGCTACCATTTGGTCCTGGCACTCCTGGTAGCTCCAACTGGTTCCCCCTTTAAAGGGCCTAAAAGGATACAGTAGCGCTGGCTACAAATCGCTCCCTCCCAACCACCAGCCAGATTGGTATCGTTCACCACAAATTTGAAGGTCCATTGAAGACAACCTCACCCCCATGGCACAGCCGGTGCACCTTCTGGCTCCTCATCTCTTGCGGGAGAACTTCGATGTATGCCTCCTGTAACAGGCCGCCACAAGAGCAGTATGCAATGGGGATGTAATACTTACCTTAATGGAGGGGGTGCTAAGCAATAATAATGGGTAATAATGGGGATAATCACTAAGAATAATGGTGAAATAACTACCATATGTGGGGGTTCTCAAGCCATGGGGGACCCCCACAACAGCTGGTTTATGACTATAAATGGTCAATAATGGATGAGTTGGGGGTACCCCTATTTTGCAAAACACCCCAATAGGGAACAACTCTCACTAGTAGTTGCTGATGTGAAAAATGAATAAACATGGTTAGTTCAATGGGTGATACCGGATTTAAAAAAACACAGCAGACATGTAGCAAATTCCAATGTTCATGTAATGTTCATGTTACTGACGCCCCCACACCCCCTGTGTCAATTTTGGGATGAACTTTGCGGTGTTGCCAGCCTTCAAAAAAACAGCCATCTATGTTCAGCATTCTCAACACATGCCCAGCCAACGTTGAAACGGGGGTGTGAGGGGGTATCATACACATGTTGCACAGGTTGCTTCGATGACATTTTTTTGGAAGAGCCCGGTATCAGTTGCTGTTGATACTGGTTTTTTCTAATGGCAACACCCACCTTAACAAAAACATCAGTATCAGCAGCAGCAGCAGCAGCAGCAGCAGCAACAACAACAACAACAACAACAACAACAACAACAACAACAACAACAACAAGGTACAACAGTCACAAAAGCAACAAGCACTAAGGTTCAAGCCACCAGAAAAAATGTACATAGCCTGCACTATCCGCTTCAACATTAGTAAACATATTGTTCCATGTTTGCATCTCCAGGGGCAAAAAGTACAAATTGCTTTTGCACGGGTTGTGTCATGTGTTTGACAACTGCGCTTCGTTATGACTGTGATTTCAATAAGGTACTGTAGCAGAGGAACACGCTCTTGATACACATAATCTTACAAACATGTAAATGATTACAGATTGCTTTATGAGCTACCACAACTAAAAAATACAACAGGAATGAAAAAGAAACTACGGACAATATTTGCGGTACGACCCCGGCATGTGAACGGATGGTTAGTGCCATCTGCACGGTTTCCAAGGTGGAGTGAAGGTATGCAAGGGCAAGTGTGAAGAAATGAATGCGAAGGCAGATTCTGAAATCCGAATATATATCTAAATCACGAATGCAACATCTGCATTTCGAACACTAAACGTGAACTATGAATTGCAAGAAGAATGTCAATAACTATACTCTAGTAAACTAAGCTGAGAACCAACAACCCCACGTTTTAACATAAAACCAACTATTAATCTTGGATGTTCCACACAACCAGGTTGATTCACCAAAGACTAACTTCATCCAAATCATGGGGTCCTTGGCCCACAGGGGAGCTTAGACTTCCATCTATCAGAGCCCATGCGGCCGATCGCTGCATCGATTTCCGTCGTTTGCATATGTCTTGGGAGCATATCTGTCCAAACGTGTCACATAAATGTCAGGAAAGGAACATATCAATCAAAGCATATGCGACATAGCTTGGAAACTGCATACATGATATGAACAATTGCAGAACAAAGGCGAAACAACGACATATTCAATCAGTGAACTGGTCGTCGCCGTTGCGTTGGATCTGCTCAATGATTGTTGGTGTCGATTTTTTAAAGTTCGACTTTGACACCTTGCAAAAACAAACTCTGAAGACCGCTGGGCAGGGACACTCCATCCAAATTCTGGTCGAACGCTTCGCCAAGTGTCAGACTCTGAAGGCTGCTAGGGAGAGTCAGTGCGTCCAAACTGTGGTTGAACAAGCCCCCAAATGTCAGTCTCTGAAGGCTGCTTGGGAAAGACACTCCGTCCAAACTCTGGTTAAATGAAGAGCCAAATGTCAGGCTCTGAAGGCTGCTTGGGAATGACACTCCGTCCAAACTCTGGTTGAACCTGTTCCCAAATGTCAGGCTCTGAAGGCTGCTTGGGAAAGTCACTCTCTCCAAACGCTGGTTGAAACTGTAGCCAAATGTCAGGCATTGAAGGCTGCTTGGGAAAGTCACTCCGTCCAAAGTTTGGTTGAACACACTGCCTAATGTCAGGCTCTGAAGTCTGCTAGGGAAGGTCACTCCGTCCAATATTTGGTTGAAAAAACCGCCAAATCTCAGGTTCTGAAGGCTGCTTGGGAACGTCAGTCCGTCCAAACTCTGGTCGAACCTTGTGCCAAGTGTCAGGCTCTGAAGGCTGCTTGGCAGCGTCACCCCGTCCAAACTCTGGTTGAATGCATAATCAAATGTCAGGCTCTGAAGGTTGCTTGGGAATGTCACTTTGTCCAAACTCTGGTTGAACTGTGTGCCAAGGGTCAGGCTCTGAAGGCTGCTTGGCAATGTCACTCCGTTCAAACTCTGGTTGAACATACCGGCTAATGTGAGGCTCCGAAGGCTGCTCGGGAAAGTCACTCCGCCCAAACTCCAGTTGAACTGTGTGCCAAGTGTCAGGCTCTGAAGGCTGCTAGGGAAAGTCACTCTGTCCAAACGCCGGTGGCATTGGAGTGACCAGCCAAAGTTCAGGCTCTGAAGGCTGCTTGGGAATGACACTCTGTCCAAACTCTGGTTCAAACCGTTGCCAAGTGTCAGGCTCTGAAGGCTGCCTGGGAAAGTCACTCGGTCCAAACTCTGGTTGAACCCAAAGCCAAATGTGAGGCTCTGAAGGCTGCTTGGGAAAGTCACTCGGTCCAAACTCCAGTTGAACATGTTCCCAAATGTCAGGCTCTGGAGGTTGCTTGGGAAAGTGACTCCGTCCAAACTCCAGTTGAACATGTTCCCAAATGTCAGGCTGTAAAGGCTGCATGGGAAAGTCACTCCGTCCAAACTCTTGTTGAACCTCTTCCCAAATCTCAGGCTCTGAAGGTTGCTTGGGAACGTCACTTTGTCCAAACTGTGGTTGAACTGTGTGCCGAGTGTCAGGTTCTGAAGACTGCTTGGGAAAGACACTCCGTCCAAAGGCTGGTTGAACTCTTCGCCCAATGTCAGGCTCTGAAGCCTGCTTGGGAAAGTCACTCCGTCCAAACGGAGGTTGAATTCTCCCCCAAACTCCATTTTCTCAAGGGTGTAGGGCAAGGTCAGGTTTTCTATCATCTGGTTCATTTGATCATTAGTGTTGAAGATTGCAATGCTGGTCACTCCTTCCAGCGCAAGCTGTGGATCAACAGTGACAGGAAGTCCTTGCAAGCAACGCCAAGCAACAAACAAATCCACCTGAACAGCAACGCAACTGATTGTGGCTTCCTCGCCCACAATGCCTTGTTCTTCCAGGGTTTGGTGAAGCTTCAGCGGCGATTGATTTTGAAACAGGGAGAGCCGGGTACGTTTCTTTGGGGGAAGTTGCTCGCAGACCATCTGGTGCACTCCTCGACCCAGAGAGGAACTACTGAGCTGCCTCAACGTGCATCCTTCACCACTCAGGCATCGTACATGAAGATCAATTTGGCCGGAGCGGCTACGCTTCGGCTCCACAGAGCCGCTAGCAGCAGGCATCACTGCCTGATGGGACAGTACTGACAATGGGCGCGCACACACACACACACACCAATAGCTTGAGCCAGTTGTTGTCAGCAGTAAGAATGTGTTACACAAGTGCAATCCCTAGGCCCTGTATCAAACAAGACATTGGGTTTGTTCGACTTTTGGGTAAAACCAGGCATAACAGGGATAGAGGTCGATGGATTTTGTTGACAAGGGATCTATAAACTTCCATCTCTTAACAGGGATGCACCCTCGAAAACGTGAATGTTGAACTCCCAGACCATTTGTACCATCGGACATCAGGCACTGATACTAGTAGCGCATATTCCCACATATGATGGGAAAAGTCGATCATAAATGGTCTTTCCCT
>VSDK01027300.1:145969-242116 GCA_009767595.1 Symbiodinium kawagutii | reverse complement strand
TTTCCCTAGTAAAACCCATCTTCAAAACCTACTGAAACCATTTAAAAAAACATTTACACCATCATTTCCTTGCTCATTAAAGCATATCCAAAAGAGCTATGTCCATCAATGTCCCAAGTGATGGTCTTGCAAAACTAAAAACGGTGGTGAATTCTCCAGGGAGCAAAAGCATTAGTAAGCCGTAAAAACTATGGACACTAAGCACATCGTCACATGATTCTCCATCATCAACCTGATCTTTGCGGCTTTGCCCCCCCAAATCAAACTTGTTTTTTAAGTAGATCAATCCTGAGTGCCCCTATAAATGGATGGTCAAGTACAGGTGCTTGCCGATACCCAGTTGAATTCATGAGTTTTGTAGGATCAACCGCCATGAAAGGCGCCCGTACCTTCAGGTAGTCGCTGATAACATGAATCCTGGGGCGAGCCAACGAGCCCTGCCTGTGCGAATACCATGTGTCAAAAATGTACCGCGATTTGTGATTGATGCTTGGAAGGTTGATTTGTTTGTGGTGGATTTAGATTTAGTCGTTGAACCAGCTATAAATGAAGGATCTAGTGGTTGATTTAGTGGTTAAGTATGGTTATTCATGATGTGAGTGATGGTTAATGGATGTTAATGGTGGCTTATGATGGTTGGGGTTGGTTGGTGATTGGTTTCTGGGAAACTCCCCTGGTTGTGCTAAAAATGACCCCTTTTTATAGGTCAACGAGCGATTTCAATTGTGGAGTTTCCACGCGACCAGCTTGGTTCACCAGAGGGCATATGAAAACAGATCTTTCATGCACCATGGTCACCATGATATGTCTGGGTGAATCAATAATATCAACCAAACAAAGTGATGTGCATTCAGAAGGTATTTTCTGATCAGCGTTCTATGCATTTGGGTGATCACAAAGGAGCAATCACATGCAATTTATTTTGTCATGACGATATATATGTACAGTCTTAAATATGCATATGCACATGTACTAACATATACGAGGTGGGTCTATTTTGACAAATGTACGTGGTGTTTTCTTGAAATGGGGAGGAGGTACCATGCACTTGGGCCTTTCCTATTTTGAGAAACACCAATAGGTATATAAATCTACATACCTATAGACATATCGATATTGATATACCACCCAAGTCCATCAGCACATCGACTAATGCATGAACCAACTGTGTGAACCGCAAGTGGTATGAATGAAACAACGAAAATACTCACATACCCCATGTACTATATTAGACAGTTGTATATCACGATTTCACAAAAAATCTATGTATATAGATCTATCTACAAACATCACTATTTGCGTGGATGTATATAGATCATATGATTTATATGATATATATGTGAAAATATCATGTACCATGAATTTAGCAATATACCAATATCATATTGTACATAAAAATAAACACAAGTCCATGTGTTTATATACATGTGTGTATTCACTAACCAATATACACATGATTTCAAAGGGCTCGGTTGCCGTCAGCACTGCAACATTACATGAAACACGCGCGCGCGCACCGCGATAATGAACCGGTAGCAATTTGTCGAGAGAAGCAACGCTCAGAAACAGAAACGGGTGTTTCGTAAAATAGGGGGCCCAAAAAGGGTTGGTTTATCACTACAACTGGCCAATATAGGATGATTTGGGGGTATCCCATTTTGAGAAACACCCAAATGATTAATGAGAACTATCACGGGAACTATGCAGTAAGTAAGAATCATTAGGTTGGAACAGGGTGGGAGCATTATTAATCATTAGCAATCATTAACCATGACTCATCATTGCGAGTAGTTAATTAAATGTAATGAGTAATGAGCTTATAATGATTTGTTATCAAGTACAACTGCTTAATCATACCTGTAATATTGGTCATGTCTAGTTTTCAACGCTCCCACTTATGCGACTTACCCCTTTCAGGAGGGGATTGATAACCGAACTTGCGAGCTGAGATCCCTACAACTAATGAGGTTTAAAGCCATCACTCACCATCATTCGCGACGATAAACGATTGTCTTTAACCACCGTTGGGGATATGAGGGGAAGTTAATCAACGAATCTACTTCCAAGTGCTCCTGGAAATCATGGGCTCAAAACTTAGGGTTCGCAATTCCTTCGTAAACCTTCGCGAAAACTCCTACCGTTTCCCTGTGAACCAGGACCTATCAAGCAGTCTCATGCGGAGTGCCCCAAGATAGCTAGGCTGGTGAGAGGGCACCAGTTGTGGTAGATACTTCACCAAGATTCCGTGCATAAACCAAGTTATAACTGAAAAGGTACCACTCTGTATGCATGTTGTTCAGGTTCAACACATCCACTTGACAACTGTTTCAAATTGTATGACCATATTATGTTTATCAGCAATGGCTGTATCATCACAATCAGCCGGTTACCATTGTAATCAACCAGACTATCAAGCGGATTGCCATCATTTCACCACTATTGACCACAGGTTTTAGGGGGAGAATGAAACGAAATTGCAACATCGATCTGCCCAAAAATCCAACATGACCACCATCATGTGCATCCATAGTAACATGGTGGAAAACTGTAACGGACTAGTGATTCTAATCCCTCTGAAAAACATTAGGCAACCAACCAATCATTGCAAATGATAGGGCAAATATAAATTGTTTCAAATCACAAACCAGAATCAACCAAATGATAACATGGTGATTAGTCATAACATGTCATAACCATTAGAAATTACAAGTAGCCCTATGACCCGTCTCAACTGCGGGAACAGCGCCGCCGCGCCTTACTCCCAGAGCATCAGCAGCTGCCTGGGCAGCGCAGCTGGAGCCTGGAACTGCCTGCAGCCATTGTTGTAAGCATTGGAGTGATGATGGAAGATATGGTAGATGTGGTTGGTGATGGTTCATGATGGTGAATGATGGCTTCTAGTGGTAAATTATGGATAATCGTGGTGAATGATGGTGATTAAGAGTGGCTAATGATCGTATAACAATCATTGGTGTAACCATAATGTAAGTGTAGCCCTTGGTGTCCGGTATTTATCATCAGTAACCTGTTGATGGTTGGTGATGGCTGGTGATGGTTGATGGTGAATGCTGATGCAACCTTCAATGCATTTCATGATGGTTCATGCTGGTTAATAAAATCGTTAACATGTTTGATATAGTGAATCTTATCCCACAAACCGTTGATTTGCATACAGTAGGTTCATTATCCTGGCTTCACTATTTCCCAGGTGGATTAACCCACTGGAAAATCACGCCACCACAAAAACAGCAGCCTTCCAAGTTGTGGCTTCTAGTGCGGAAGTGGGGCGATGGCTTATAACTGATGGTGAATTGATTGGCTGATGACAGTCATTGATGAATGTGTAACCGTTATGTTCAGTCATGGTTTATCATGATTAGCAGTGGGAAGTTATGATCAACTACCATAAATGTTGGTAAATGAGTTTTTGTTGACGACTCGTTGAGTCATGTCATTATTCTTGTTTACCACTGGCTAATAATTAGCTGCAACGTTATTGGCTATTGAGCGTTACTGTATAATTATTGTGAATATGGCTCATGAAGGTCAACCATAATGAACGATGGTACTGTAACTCAGTTGCTTAATGCGCCAACTTGACTTCAACGGGGATGCAATCAAACAAATTCAAGGTATCAGTACAGGCAACATCACGTTAGGTGATATCCGAAACATAATACAAGCACATGCTGAGAAAGATGAATGGTAACAGGAACTGCGTGCTGTTCTACATCATCTGCCCTTATCGACCGCTACAAACTATGAACATTGTTGAGACGCTTATCGAACAGGGGTAGTTTATGAACTGATGAACTTTCCTAACAGCCATTAACAGTCAAGATCGTTACCCATAAAAATTCCAAATAGCATTCATGATGCTTAACTGATCAGCACTACCAAAAAGAAATGTTGGTTGTTTGGAAGCTGATTGCCTGTTCTCACTTTCCAACACTTGACATAGATGCCGGGATTGTTGCGGCATTCAACATGATCAGTCACAGCTCACCATGATCAACCCCAATCGATAGTGGCACCGGCAAGCAATCATACCAAAATTCTTGTGGTGTTGAATCACCTTCGTTACAACAAGCAGTGCCATCCATGGTGCACGGTTCATAATCAATGGCCAGTGGTGAACAGCTATTGGTAAAAGCCGTGAGGCTCCCCTCCAGGTGCCATCTTAATCCACTGGTTGGTTCAAGATGCAACGCAGCTGTTCCCGAGTCGAAGGTCAGTTGCTGAAATAAGTGGTGAGTCCAGGCCGGAAAGACATGGTGCTAGACTCCTCTACAACATAACCGATGGATGATTGGCCGTTGCCACGATTCTCCCAGTGGTTTTGTTGGTTTGGAAATCCCGGCGAGTGATCCAGCTCTTGATGAAGTTCCCCATGCTTGACATCACCAGATCTAACATTCATCACTCGGGATATGGTCTCCCATAGCTTCCAGAAATGTACATAGCCAGACTTTTTCCAATGACCGATGGGCTTCAATGGTGGATCCAGCAGTGCATAAGACAGCACCAGTTTAAGCAACAAACAAATCGCCAGTGATACAACGTTTATGGTTGGTTCTTTAAAAGCAGGATGTCAAATGAACCATTATGAATTCAAACTGACTTTGGTTACTAAACAGGGTACCTAACTGCTATGCTCACTCAGTGCAGTTGGCATCCGGTCTGGCACCAACTATGGTTACTAGCCACGAACCAGGGCGCTGACCAGGACACTATCCAACTAACCACGGTTTCCAAGTATCGCTACCATGATTTCATTGCTTGGCGGCAGCATTGCAACACATCTGGTAGGTCAGTTCATCCTGGCCAACCAAGCCATGAAACCCTCTCAAACCAAGCAAGCCAACCAACACGACCAAGGGCAGCTGCCGGTGCTGCACCTGAAGTGTGACGTGGTCGCCCCACGTTCCATCCGACGCCATGGACTTCAAATATGCTTCATAACTGCCTCCAGCCGGGAGGGAACCACCAAGAGACTTGATTTGGTGGTTGAACCACCCATGGTTAACTAGTGGTTAAGAACGGTTATATATGGTACCGGGTAGTTCAGAACAAACAGCCATCCTTCAAAAACACAAGTGAAAGTTTTTAAACCCCCGTTCCCCCTTTTTCAATGTTGGTGGAGTTTTTGCGTCGCTGGCGGCGTTCAAAAAAAAAACAGCCATTTATCGGGCAGCCTTACCGTCAACATTGACATCGGGGTGCAAGGGGCTGCCATTGTCTTAGCGGTGGTTCATCTCGGATGGCTGTTTTTTCTGAACTACCCGGTAGTAGTGGTATTATATATGTATATTGATATTTGTTTATTTAGGTGGTTTCAACCCTAAATATGGTGGTTTCTTATAATAGGGAACCCCCAAAAATGGATGGTTTATTGCTCAAATTGATTGGTCAACCTGTGAACAAACAATGACTGGTTGGTGGTTGAACCACCCATATGAAAAATATGTTTGTCAACCAACCAACCATTTGGTAATACGTGTGGGAAAAAAATACTTGATGATACTTGATTCTGGATAATGATCCTGGCTGCCTGGCTAGTGATGAGAGATCATGGTTTCAGCAGAGTTCATAACAGTCGAGTAGTGCTTAGTGTCTGCGTTGATAACCACCAGGAAGCAAACACTGGATATCTGATGGTTCAGCTGCTTGCAAATTCAGCAATCAGGGAATCAAGGGGGATGTCCTGCCAACAAAAAGCGATTGAGGTGTGTGTGTGTGTGTTTCTACATGTTCTTATCCTTCTAGCACAAGATTCCAGGAACCAGCCATGATTTTCAGCGGTTGAGCTGGGATTGTTAGTCCGGAACGACACCTGCCAAATGACGACCGCCATCATGGGAATCTACACCCCCACTCCCACCCCTATTAACGATCATCAACCCTTGATCAAGACTGGAGGTGTCAACCCTTAAGGCTGGAGGTGTAGTTACTCAAGGGAATGGACCTTTGTTCCCATCTATTCAGAACCACTCAACTACGGCTGGTGTTTTTCTCACCATGATCTGTGCAAAGCCCGTCACAGTTGCAGCTCAATCCTATCGCCCTCTCCCGTGCAGCGGACGATTTTCTGATTCGAATCGATGGCTCACAAGGAAAAAGTTGGTGGATAAACCACCCCTCGTGGTCTATGAACAGGTCGCAGCTGCTGCGAATCTGCCTGCCAGGGTGGGGCCGCTTTCGGGGAAGGCAAAGCATCAATGACTTGGGGAAGCGCGAATGAGCAAAGCCTGTTGCAATGACATACGGCCCTCCCCCTTGCCGGCAGAAGTTTAGATTTGGAAAAACAGCTGCCCGGCTGTTCTTAGCAACTGATGCCTGGTGTTTTCTGCGACTGTTTACAGCTCTTGCGACAGGTGAAGAGACCTCGCCACCGCATGTTTCACTAGGAAATGAGCAGGGTTTGGGTTGACCTTTTGCTGGATAGTTCATTGGATTCTTGAAAATATGTTGGGTTACAGTAACTATCATGATCAACCACTGTCAGCCATGCTAATAATCAATATTGAACGTTTATGGTGCTATTGGGTGATTGATGATGGTGGTTAATATCAACCACCATCAACATCCATTCTCAAGATCATGCTGCTTAACTAGTCGTGATCAGTTGACCAACTGTGCCAATTTCTCCAGGTACAATGGTTGATGCAATCTGGCCCCCCAGCTTCAAGGTAGAGTTTCATCAACCCTTCTGAACTCATCCATACCTGTACTTGGAGTCATTGTGACCATAGCTCAGCCACTTATCGATAAAAACCAGTGATTCTGTTGTTAATCATCTGTGATTAACCCAACCCAACAGCCGTTGTTCATGTCCAAAGCTGATCCCAACAGCGCTTCACCGTCGAGGCACGACGAAACCTAGGCTCCTGTGACCTTTTTAATGTTGCCTTCGAGGCCCATGTTTTCGTACCTTGAATCGCAGGAGGATGCCCCCAGTGCATGCTTTGGGAGCCCTCGTCCATGATTGTTCATACTGTCATAGGATTTGGCTTCGGGAAAATTGCTAGCGAAATAGTTGATTTACCATGATTTTCTTGTAGAACAACTGATTGATAGGAACAAGGGATGTTAACAATGGCTATGAAGAATGGTGCATATTGATGCTGCTGCTTTGTTTTGAGGTTTGCGCATATACCACCCAACTTGGGATGATCACGGATGATTTCAATCCATACTGAGTGCACAATGCTGAGTACTCATATGGAATAATATCGATGTCCATAGTGCTCATTGATAAAACATCGATGTCTATATTATCCATAAGAATAGATACCACTATCTATTTTGCTTACAATATCTTAAAACATGGACCATGGCAAAAAAGCACCATGATATCAACCATGACAATGACCGTCTGTGGCTGGGCAACCATCAACGATCTCCTGGGGCCACCAATCAAACAAAGCTACAGCACACGGAGGCGTCAGAGGCCAAGAGACTTTTTGGGGGGACTGGGGCGCGGAAGTTGATTTGCACATCTAGTGGTTTTCTCAAAAAAATTAGAGGTACGCCCAAAATCATCCAGTTTATTAACCATTTACAGTAGTAAACCAAGCATTTTGCTGGGTCCCCCATCATAAGAACCCACCGCGTTTGCACCTGCATATGTATCCACAGTTCCAAGCCTTTAACCATCACCCATCAACCAACCACCATGATCAACCACTACACCATGAACCACCATTGACCACCACTGTCAGACTATTAAATACTACAAACCAGCACTTTCAACCACTAACCACAACCATGAATCAACCATCAACATCCACCACCCTTCAACCCCCAGATTTCTCCATCGCTGATGGCATGGTGCTACCAAGCGACGCTTCATTGCCTCGGGCGCCCGCCACTTGAGCGCCCAACTCCTCCAGTAGCGTGGCCTCCTCCTGCGGTTCACAACGGTGATGAATGGAGAGCTATGGTGGTGAATTGTCGTGGTGCTTAGTGGTGGTTAGTTGATGGTTAGTGGTGGTTAGTAGTGGTTAATCTTGGTTGATAGTGGTTGGTAGTGGTTAATCTTGGTTGATAGTGGTGGTTAATGGTGGTTTATACTGGTGATGAGTGGTGATCCATAGAGGTTAGCTTGACAATGGTGATTGATGGTGTTTGAAAATGCTCAACAATGCTTTACTTTGTGATTAAGAGTGGCTAATGGTGATATGTAAAGGTGAATGGTGGTGATATTGGTGATTCAAGTTTGTAATGGTAAACAATGCCAATGATTAATGATTAGCTGATTAATGGTGAGTGGTGGTATGTACAATTCATGGTCAACAATTGTGACTTTCAATGGTGGTTAATAGTGGCTATCGTCAACAATGGTCAACAAGCGTGAACAGTGGTCATGATGAGTGGTGAAGATTGGTAATAATGAATGGCAGTTAAGGATGGTTGAGAATGATAGCTAATGATAAGGTTTAGGAATGCTCAACAAGGGTGTCTAGTGATGGTTGATAGTGGTTGATGGTGGTTCATAGTGGTTGATGATGATGATGATGATGATGATGATGATGATGGTGAACAACACTCATGATTTATGATTAATTTGTTAATGGTGAGTAGGTGCTGTATATACACTAGAAATAAATGTCTGGGTGCGTGAAGATATGCACAAAGAAATGTCACATAGCCTGGTGTTGAAAGATATACGGTACGTACAAAATAAACAGATATGTAGCTGTGGAATTTTGTGGGTCAAAAATGAATAGGCTAGTCTTATGACCACGAGCATAACAGCTGCAGAGCGACAACAGCTGCAGCAGCAGCAGCAGCAGCAGCAAGAACTACTACCACGACTACTATCTACTATCTACTTCCTCCTACTACAACGCTGTACTGCAACTATTACTACAAAAAGAACATGAAAACCAACCACTTCGCAACCATTTGAATGGACTGATCTTCCCCTGACCCTGTCAGACACCACAACCTCCCCAGCGGAAAAATCCTCCCCGCCTTGGTCAAGGTCACCTTCAAGCCGGCCTCGGCGCGTGACCTGACGGCAACTCCTTGGATGTGAAGGTCACTTCCGATCACCACGGGGAGTTCCTGGACAGGTCACCCACCTGATAGGCTGTGGTTGAGCTCTCCCAGGTATAGAGGTAGGATATGTAGATGAGCATCTGCATCCTGATGGATTTGTAGGGAATCTAGAAAGGATTCGGGCCCAAAGCATTGAGATTTGTGGGTTGGTGTTGTACAACTCACTACAACATTCATCACATGACACTTGGCCCCCAAGAAGTATGATACTTGAGAAAAAGTGATTTGCATCGCTGGGGCACGCAACCGATGGACTGGGATATATGCGCTGACTGCCATATGGCAGTGGGTCAGTTCACCCTGTACCCCTGGTTCCCCAAATCATTAACCACATTGTTTTCCCTATAGTTTGTTAAGGTTATTATCCCCCATTATTTCTGCTTGATATTGACCCAGCTCGCCATATCAGCAATCTTCAAACACTCCGAGGACCCAAAGATGGCGTTTTCCCCTGGCGTTTTTATCATTTCCAGCTGCCCGGGGGACTATCTCAGCTTGGTCAGCAATTGGTTTGAGCCAGTTGGCCAGTCATGTTGAGTTGACCATGATGGTTCATGGCTGGGTGCTTAATGTTGGTTTCTGAGACTTGTATCTACCTGTTGGTTTCATCTATTTTCATTACTTTAGGGGGGGTTACACTAATCAGAAACCAACATTAAGAACGGCTCATTGGGTTTGCCGATGATGATTCACTACCATCATCAACTAGTGGAATAAATCATTGACCACTCTTACTAGTTATGATGGTCGCTCTAAACCATGCCAACCATTACTATTCCTGATGATGTTTTTTGGGGTTTCACATTTCACATTGGTCAATACCCTGTAGCCCTGACTGCTCACATTCTATGAACCACCCAACTAGTCAAGCTTCTGGGATGTTCACCTACCCACTTTTTTGGGTGGTTACTTGTGGCTATGGGTCAGTTCACCCTGTACCCCTGGTGTACCATCATCAAACATTGTATTCCCGATTATTGGTGGTTATATCTGGTTATCATTCACCACTATTGGTTGATTCATATCAACCCATCGCCATATGACCCAGCTCGCCATGCTTCATAGCCGCCCTTCCACCCGCTACCAAGGAACGAAGTTGGCCTCTGCGTTGGGAATCTTGGTTGTGCCGGGGATGGCAATCATAGTCCTAGCAGCTGGACAATGCCACCTCCAAAAGTGCCCAGGGATGGTCATAGCCAATGGTCAGGCCATTGAAGACCCCAAAAGTATCCGAAAATGGTTGAATCATACAATAAACAAATTATAAATAGTTTTTATTGGATGATTTTGGGATCCCCCATTTTGAGAAACCAACATAATGGTTGATAATGAGCACCATGAGTAATCGTGGATAACGACATCCAGGAGTAATGGTTGATCATCATAACCATGACAAACCATTACTCACCATTACAGTGACCGTGCAAAGCATTCAGACTAATTACCAGGCTTCGCAATGATTTGTCAAGATTGGTCATGATCATTAGTTCAATTCAGGAAACCAAGGCAGTACCACCGCCACCGCCACCACCAACAACAACAACAACAACAACAAAAGCTGGAAGACCACAGAGATGGAAAAGCTTGGCAAAATAATGAGCATATGTACCAAATGAAGCAGTACACCTGGGTGTTGAATCAGCTGGCTCATTTTAGCAGAACAAGTCCACCCCCGTCTCTCCATTTTTCGCAGCCGAAGATCAGTCCCAACTCAGCTGCTTTGAAGTAGAGCCTCAATCGGCAGACCAAAGCTGGCGCGATGGATGTGCCACTGCGCAGCCATGGTTCAATGAGAACCGTGATTGATCATTTATTGACCGTCAAGAGGAGGTAAGAGTGCCATTATTCTTAGCTATTCTTCCCTAACGGTACATAGTAATCACCCCTATAAAACCCCTAATTCAATCATAAAACTAACTAAATATTGATCAGAATCAACCAGCTATGATATAAATCAACAAACAAATAAATATGTAAATATCCCCTACTGTCTACCAGTAGAATCAGCCATGAGCGTAAACTCTCCATGCTGGAAACTCCTGGGGAAACCGGGGATCTCCCGTCGTCCAAGGTGCCACGCCAGAGACAGCTGCGCGGCGGTGCACTTTTTGGACTCGCCCATGGCTTCGATCTTCTTCAGCAACTCCTCACAGTCCAAGGGGGTGAAGGGGTTGGGACACAACGGTGGTTGGGACTCCATTGGGGCGAATGGTTGGGACAGTGGAGATCCACAAGATCTATGGAGTTTGTGAGGGTTCATGAATGATTCATGATGGATGGGTGAGGGTTAGTGGATGATGGGTGGTGGTAGTAGTGATACTGGTTGAGAAAAGATTCTAAATGATGAAGTGATGGTTGGTTGGTGCTGAATCATAGCTAATGATGTGCAATGACGGGCCATATTGGATGCCAATAGAAGACAATGACAACAATCACTAGTTGATAATTACTATGGATATCCAGGGTTGACAAACAACTCGCAGTCTACTGTAACTGGCTCAATGGCTGGTGATTTAGCATCGAAAACACGCGGTCAATAGTAAAGCTAGATATCCCATGTTCTCCCATTGTCTTCCTGGTTTATTTCTATTCGGCGTGGCCCAACAGCACCCTCAACCAAGTGTTGGGCCAACAAAACAAATTTCGTTCTTATCCCGGAAAACTTCGTCGTTGTCAGCCGCTATTCACCATCATCTCTCACGACTCCCTTCTCAAGATGTTTTTTTCGCAGTATCCCCCACACTTCAATGAAACTAGCGAAAATGACGCTGGAAAGTCCGGGTCACTGATGCATTTCGGGGCATACCTGACCAACTTCTTGCTGGTCCTACCATTTTGGTGAACGGCCACTCCTCGTGGCTGCTCCTTGCTCCCCCGGTATTAAAGGGCCAGTGGCCGGGATACCGCGAACGTCTCCAAGCAGCGCCCAACCGCCAGGGGAACCCCCCTCATCACCGTCTCGCGGTCTCCTGGTTGCGTTTCAGGTTCTCCTCGCTGTAGCGCGGATGATTTCCCCGCCAGTCCTTTGGAACCTCCGTGGGCGCCGCCGCCAGGAGATTTCCTGAGCGGCTGGGGGAGGGTCTACTGCCTTGAAGTGACAAAAAATCGCCCGAGTTTGCTGGTTCATCGCTATGTTGGAGATAAAGATTTGCCTGCAGGGACCTTTTATCCACTAGAGAAAGATCGAAACTTGCCTGGACCTGAAACAACCGTTTGCACTGCTTCTATGAGATTATTTATCATGTTAGCTTGCCATAACCCTGAAAGAAAATGTCACGAAAGACAACGTTCTTAGTATCAACCACAAATTGCCATTTTGTGACCACAGGATAAGAACTTCTGATATATTTGTTAATGTAAACTTCTTATTCTTGTTTATATAACTATACCATTTTATCGAGTTTTATTTGTGACCATTCTTAAATGGTTGGTGGTTGAACCACCCCTATGGAAAATATGCTTGTCAACCAACCATTTGTCAATAACTACATTTGGGAAAACAAAAGATGTGAATCAAACCACTAACCAATAGGTGTTTGACCACTACTGGTGGTTATTATCCCCTATTATTAGCCATTATTAATGGTTATAGCCCTAGAACTTAAGCGTCATTAACCATTCTTATTGATTGTCATCACCTATGAATGATTATAACTTATAACCCCTATAAAACCAACCACCCACCAACCAGTTACCCATTCTTCGCCACGAACCCACCGTTACCCTGGGAACCATGGGTCGCCTCGCCCAGCGCGGCGGCCGTCGGCAAGGCACGTGCCAGGGGGCTGTAAGCGACGATGCTAATGCTCAGCTCCTGTACAGCGCTCGTCCATGGCGTTCATCCAAAGAAATTCCAAGTTTCAATATGTACTTGATATATTTCATCGAAAGATATTCTCTGTTATGTGTGTACTTGAGATCAGCAGGATCCGCCACATGATGGTGATGCACCATGGTTTTGAAATGGTCATCAAGCCATTCACATTTGGGTGTTGCTCGAAATGGAGGTACCCCAAATCATCCAGTTTTATTAACCATTTGTGTACTTGATATAGCAAAAAAAACATTCGGGGGGATTTCGGTGAGAGTTGATATCAGAAAAATGTTCATGTTTCTTAATGATGTTGGCTTGTAAAAGAAGAAAATATTATGTTGGGTTCTACTTCATGTTTGTGTAGATACAGGAAAACATAATCTCGGAGAATTGTAATGGATTGGGAAATTTCATTGCTCTGTTCTAAAGCGTCGGAGGGGCAGACTTATGCAACAATCTGCCACTGTGTCTGTGTCAGGTATGTTTGAAGTTGAGTCGTTGGAAGTGTTTGTTGCCAAGTGGATCCAAATGGTATTTCCGTTTGACTTCTATGAGTTTGATTCTTGTGTCTCTCTACGGGCACATGTCATATGTACAGAAAACCGTATATAGAACCAATACGTCTGCTTTCACATGGGATGTTGTCTTCCCACCCTATGAACCTGCGGGTAACGTACATCAGGCAATCCCAAAATCTTACATTCTGTGTGTGTGAAACCTATAGATTTGGAGTGTCATCATTGAAGTGGAAAGCAACGAATGTATGGTATGGTGTCTTTAAGTATCTATATTCGTAAGATATACAGATCGTGGCACAATACATTGTGTAACTTCAAATCACGTATTGTGGATTGTTGGGAAAGAAAGGCAATACTCCAACCACTGATAAGTATGGTTGTGTGTGTCACTGCATCATGGTATCCCCGGCATACAGATATGTCCGTAGATTTCGTGTACGAATCCGTTGACTCTTGCATGAGGCATAATGGTAGGGTACCAAGGGAGTGTACTGAAACACTCCAGAAGAGATCCTATACTCCCTACATGGCATCTGGAATATGATGTGTATATGTAGGTGTTTCTCAAAATCGGGCACCCAAAAAATGGATGGCTTATTGCTATAAATGGCTAATGTTGGATGGTTTGAGGGTTCCCTATTTTGGGAAACACTGGTATGCCTATATGTTACATACGTATTGAATCCTTTACACACATACAGCACATGCCGGCACTCCAAGTCAAAATCTCAAAACATCCCATTCTTGTGACCTGGAGATACCCACATTTTGGGAACGAATCTAATTAGATTGCTGGTAATGTCCCTATGCTGATTGATTACATCCATGTGTTCGTTGAACATCTACTGCGGGGATACAATTCGTAAATATCTGTGAACACCTCTCATTCTACCATGCTGATAAACACCGAACAAGGATCGGTCATTGATGTTGGGACAACTCGTCGATCATCGGACTGCAAATATCAGATTCGGTCGGTCAGTGGAACACCGGAAGGCTGACCTGGTTGGTGGTTGAACCACCCCTATGAAGAATAATGCTCACCAACCGACCATGCATTTGGTCACATTTAAGAATTCAAGAATCTTTGAAACCACCAAGCAGTGACTCCTTGCAGCAGTCCAGAAGGATCTCTTCCACTAAATTCCTGGGTGGCTGGAGTCATTAGCGCTTGCGCTGTCACCATTTAGTTTCATACTGATACTGGTTTCCTGGTTGGTGGTCGAACCACCCCATGAAAAAAATATCAGTCAACCAGCCATTTGTCAATACTAGGACTAGGGAAATCAACAAGTGTCTAAAACCACCAACCAGCTTCTACCAGAATATTTTCAAGGCGCCGCAACAGTGAAGTCGCAGTGGTACAATCAAGTACCATCCCGGATAGTCTGAGGCCAGGGAAATAGCTATGACTTTTGCCAGGCACATCTACGGATTTCTATGGATATCTATGGCACCTAAGCCACCAACGCGATCACTCATCACCCCTGAGCAGGTGATCTCGCTCCACTGCGCGTCAGTGCCGGCTGCTTCGTCGGCTGGGCCCCTGTCCTACAGTCATTGATCTGCCTGATTTTTCTGGGTTGTTTTGTTTTTATTCTTTGTTATACAACCAGAAAAAAAAAAAACACCATTCATGCTGTTTGTCTAATGGTGGTTTTCATACCCATAAACCGATTCAGAAGGTATACACCAACGCGAGCTTATTCGATGCAGAGGCCTACGAGGGTGGCCTATGCGGAGACTCGCATTCACGGCCAGACAAAGGACTACGGATCAGACTGGGTATCTACGTGGAGGCTGCGTCCATTGCGCGTGTTCACACACATATATATATATATATACACACATATATTGATTTGTAATATACACAATGACATCCCTGGGCCAAACCAACATACAAATGGAAGGGCATCCACGAAATGATTCCAGTCTTGGATCATTTTCGAAGAAAAAGGTCACGAAATCAAGGTCGAAAAAGGCTCACAATCTTGAAATCAATCAGCCACTGATCCCAGCTTCCGCGTGATCAAACTCCACTCGATTTGCATGGCAGTGACGGGATAGATGGCGTGCATGGCTCGGGTCCATTCGGGGCTGAACTCGGAGAGCCCAACGTACTTCACCTTGCCCATGCCCACAATCTCCTGGAACGGTGACAGGGACGCTGGTCGGATTCCTGGGGTGGGTTTTGAATGGCTTCATGATGGTTACTCAATGATTCAATGAGTTAAATAGCAAATCAACCTTAATCAACCGTGAAATGAATCAAATTCTCGATAAAATGGAATTGCTTTCACTATGAATTAAAACAAATTTGGCTATGAATCAATCGTTTCAACCAAGCAGGGGATATCGTGGCTCCTTCATAGCACGCATCCACGACTCAGCTTGTTCCAAGGTTGCAGGCGGCCTCGTAGCAGCACAGCCAGCACAAGTAGGATTGCTTGGGCAAAAGGATTGTGTTTATTGGGGTTACCATAGTTGTTTGATAGCTACTATAGCTGTTGAATAGCTACCATAGTTGTTTGATAGCTACCATAGTTGTTTAATAGCCACTATTGACCATTGGTCAAAAGGATTTTGTTTTGAAGGTTTGTCATAGTTAATAGTTGTTTAATATCCACCATAGTTGTTTGATAGCTACCATAGTTGTTTTTTAAATTTGCAAGTCAGCACAAGGCTACCGTAGTTTTTTGATAGCTACTACAGCTGTTTAGTAGCTAGCATAGTTGTTTGATAGCTACTATAGCTGTTTGATAGCTACCATAGTTGTTTGATAGCTACCATAACTGTTTCATAGCTACTATTGGTCAAGTGGATTTTGTTTTGAAGGTTTGCCATGGTTATTAGCTGTTTAATAGCCACCATAGTTGTTTGATAGCTACCATAGTTGTTTTTAAATTTGCCAGTCAGCACAAGGCTACCGTAGTTGTTTGATAGCTACTAATAGCTGTTTAATAGCTAACATAGTTGTTTGATAGCTTTCATAACTGTTTCATAGCTACTATTGGTCAAGTGGATTTTGTTTTGAAGGTTTGCCTTTAATAGTTACCAAATTTTGTTTCATGGTTACCGGTACCATAGTTGTTTATTACTCTTTCGAAAACTAAATAACCTGGAAGTTACAATTCATCATGTTTCAACAGGTGAAGAATCATTTGTCAATGGTGGATCTTCCACTTCCAGGTTCGTTTACCCGATAGTGGTAGGTTGCAACAATCATCACTCTATAATGCGAACACAAGAACTTGTTTATTGGTTGATGTATCCATACCACAGCGATATCCCCAACTAAACATCACCTAAATGTCTAAACTGGTCTTTGTTGGGATGTTCATCTACCCCTTTTCAGATGTTCAATATTGACCCACGACCATAGGGTCACAGTATCTCACGCCACTTCTGTTGCAACTCTCTGCAATCGCGCCATCGTGAGGTCCTTCTCAATCGCTTGGACAACGGACAATCCACCACAAGCAACTAGAATGTGACGAAAATTCAGAGGTCATGTCTGACCATATAATGCATACAACATGAAATCATGAATAAAAATATATACATATGTATAATCATGTTTGAAGTATAATCGTGTTATATCGCCATTATTAACGATTGATCAAAACAATATACATGCATCTTGTTTCCTGGAAGGGCAGTATCCCTAAATCCTATTTAAAAGAAAAAACATGATTTCTAGCAGGTCAACAAACAAATTGGGGTCATGCCGTTTCAGAAAACACCCAAACATAAATAACTCCCTTGTCAAACAATTCATGAGCACCTTTTCTTCGTCTGACTGGAGGTTTCAAACACTCATAATCCAGAAGAAAATGATCAACGACCCTTCGGCCAGTTCTATCTCCCATGCCACCGTTTTTGGGCGCCTGTGCGAACAACGATAACAACAGCAAGAACCAAAGTGAATCACTAGTTGTGATTGTTGGTTCTTCACAGCTAGTATTGAGTTGATAGTAGTTCAAATGTTTATTGTTGGTACACCAGTAGCAGTCAAGTGCTCTCAACTAGTGTATCAACACAAATCATTCCCAGGTCACTGTTACCACAGTCACAAACCATTAACTTTTTAGCATGTTGTGATTGTTGGTAACGTCTCCAGCAATACCACCTGCTGGTTCATGACACTCGTGGATGCCTGTGCATATCGTTTTACACTCATAGATCGATCAGTCTGTATACAAATGTGTGCCTATACACCTATCCCTATACATAAAATGATATACACTGCATCTCTATCCCTGGTTTATGATATATTGATTTATGTTTATGGATACACCTAGCCATTTGTACATGCAAAGTTGTTGGTTCATCTGCAAACACCATGGTTTGCCCCACAGTTGGCTGGGCAGCTCAGACTGACCCTCCCCACCTGTGGATGTAGTAGAGGTCTATACCTGCATCAGCATCAACCACCACCATCATCCGTCATCAACCGTCATTGACCATCATGAATCATCATCAATCATCTTCAACCCCCCGGGCCCCCATCATCTATATCAGCCTACCACCAGTGGTTCACCATCATTGTTGTGCATCAGTCATCATTCATTAACCATACTTTGCTGGAGTAGATGTCTCCCAGTTCACTCGATATTAACCACCATTTGCAAGCACACATATGTAAATACATACATCTCATATGCATTGCCGTTGTTGATGAAATTCAGTGAATATTGGCCTCCCCATAGGTCACCATCAACAACCATCGTACATCCGTCAGTTGTTCACAATCAATCAACTATCAAATGCCCATCACTTAATAATCAGTAAGGATCAGTTCTAGTTGTTCATCCGGGATAACATGATTGTCCACTATCATGGTCAATTGCTCATTCACCAGGCACTGGCCATCGTGATTGATTGTCTTCCAATGTTAACCATGATTATATCATGATCTATATGCTGGTGTTTCTCAAGCCATAGAGGTACCACCAGCTGTCATCCCATGTTCATCATTCTTTATCAACAAATAACAAAACCACCATAATTTTGGGGTCCCCTTATGGCTTCAGAAACCCCTGTATGCAAATATTGAAAGCGATCAACCACCATCTAACCAACCTGGCCACTCTGCTCCTAGTAGTTCACCGCTGGACGGCAGCTCCAATGCCAGGGCGCAGTCCAAACCAAGTCGTTTCAAGGACGCGTCCACAGCCTCCAAAGTCGAAGGGAGGTCATAGCTGTCGCCGTGCCTTCCGGGGAAATACCTCAAGAAAGGTTGATCCAAAGGTGGATGGTGAATCAATGATGGCCAGTGATGGTTAGATGATGGCTGGTCATGGTTTAGACGGGATGGAGTTTATTTCCATACATGGACAAAAAATTGAAGGATTGTCATGGTTCAGTACCAAAATTGGTGCATCAATGGTTCTTAGTGGTGGTTGATGGTGGCTAATACTGATGTATAATGTATGGTTTACTCCTATTGGTAATGACCTTACCTATGTAGTTGGTACATTCCCTTCTTCTGGTTGGCTGTGATACCCTTTTGTCAACTATAAGCCAGCTCCTTGACCATCAATGAACGATCAATTAGCTCATTCACCATAACTTATCATCCTTAATCAGTTCTTAACCATCAGCCAGTACTGGGTGGCTCATAGATCCCCTGCAAAAAACTTAATGGCTTGAGTGGATATGGGGTAATTCAATCCCAAAAACACAACAAAAAGCTAAATGCATAGCTGTAATACACCCAGATCACTAATCATCCAGCTAATTTACCATTCTCAACCATCTAATTAACCATCTACCTATCCATGAATGAACTGTTCATCAACCATCAAGTGACCATTCACTGACCATTTATCAACCCTTGATGAACCATTCATTAATCATAACTACTAACTTAGCAGGAGAATCAATTAATCATTAAGTAATACGAATTAACTCCTGTTCGTAGTTATGGTTAATTCCTAACAGGATGATCAGCCTATCCATTAGTTAACCTGACAAATCATTAGTATCCACTATTAGTAAACCCATTCTTATCTGATCAAAATGGTTTATTAGATGGTATAATTATCAATAATCATCATGATTGACCATCTTGACCAGCTAATTAACCACCTAATTACCCATCATTGATTGACGACCAACATCATTACCACCTAATTACCCATCATTACCAGCTAATTAACCATCATCTAAGTAACCATTTATCAACGTTTGATTAACCCTTTCTTAACCATAACTGCTAACAGGAGATCATAGTATCCATTATCAATTATCCCTTCTTAGAATCAATTACTAATTAACCATTATGAATCATTAGTATCCACTATTAATCATCATGATTGACCATCATTACCAGCAAATTCACCATCTGCCAGTGGGTCAAAACCCCGTACCCTTGCTTCCCCCACTGTTAACCATTGTTTTCCCTATGAAATCGTTGGTGGAAATCCCCCATGAACGTTGGTTGGTTAATACTGAGCCATAGCCATCTAATTACCCATCATTATTAATCATTAGTATCCACTATTAATCATCATGATTGACCATCATTACCAGCCAATTAACCATCTACTTACCCATCATTGATTCATCATCCCTTCCACCCCACGATCAGCCTAGCCCCGCCCCACGCGGCTCGCAACGCTTCGTTCGACCGGAGCGCTTCGTTGCCACGGTGTAGGAGTCCCGGGGCACCGTGCGAAGGAACTGACCCACCTGCTCCTGGCAGAATGGCGGCTTTGCAGCTGGGTCAATTGTATAGCGCTTAATCTGAGCAACTAAGATTGATACATTAAATACAATTGTAAGATATTAGTTCATTAACTAATTGAAATAATTGATACATATTGGTATTGATAGATATTAGTATACCAGTAATTGATACATATTCATTAACTAATTGGTAGCAAATTAACTGATATCTGTCAATTATTGGTCACTAGTATACTAACAATTAGGAATTATTAGCAATCGATCGGTAATTACCATTGATTACTTGCAATTAATATTTGGTGCTAATATTCATCAATTATTATTCACTAATATTGGTCACTAATTGGTAAAATTAGTGACCAATAATTGATAGATGTTCGTAACTAATTGGTAATCATGCAAATGCTATGGGTAACTAATTGGTAAATATTGATTAGTTTAGATGGCTAATACTAGTAATGAATAGTAACTAGTTGGTAAATATCAGTAGTTGGTAACTAGTAATTATCAGTTAATTGCGCAATGTTAGTAATTAGAAGACTAGATATCATTGATCGACCAATATTTGTAGTTGATCTTTGTAGTCGGTAAATACTTTCGGGTTAGCAACCTTGATGCTTAACAATTAGTGGCAATCCTACAAACCACCATGATTGAGCATTTGTAGTTAGATTAGTCTGTATTGCTTAACAACCTGAATAGTAGTTGTTTATCGCCGTAGTTTACCAAAGGGTAATGATTGTTGATAATAGTTATTAATGGTAGTTGATTCCTTATCAATAGTTATTAATGTTAGTAATGATGACTCCTTTAATAGTAGTTGTTAACCTGCCATTATTGATCTCCTGTTGGTTCCATGATTGTTAATGGTAGTTGTTGAACTCCTAAACAGTGCGTCATACTTTCGTCGTTTCTCAAAGCAGCCATCATGTAGCTTGCATCATGGCCCATGCCCATGATCTTCCCATGTCCCATGTGCCCAGCTATCAAGGATTGGTTGGCTTGGAAAATGCGAACCTAACATCAATCAATTAGCTCGTTGTTACCTGTTGCTGCCATTTCTCGAAAGGGTGCAGCTGTCGTGGGCGACTGACATTCTAACACTTGTCATTTAGACATACAGGTTGGACTATCATCACCCATGTTGCAAATTCCTGTTGTTTCAGAATAGATCCGTATAAGTAAAGTCCCCATTTTGATGGGAAATCAAAAGCTATCTATGGGTCAACTGATGGTGGTGTACTGATGTGGATCGACCATTACTTTGAGGAAAATTGGGATGGCACCAGGATTGTTAAGACTGCGCTCTAGACATGATCAGTGTATTGGGGATCGTCGCTGGTTGTTGGCCGGTAGAGCAACACTAAGCCAATTCTGATGGTCCAGCGACAGTCCTGGTTGTTGAACCGCTAAAAAGCGATGAACGTGGTGTGAATCGGTCAGTGTCAAGGATGGCTAATGCATGATTAGTAAATGAGGTTCTGTCAATACCAACATGATGATCACTTGTGCGTCACATCAGTGAGATGCACAGCACATCGCTGCAGCGGTTGAATTGGCATCTCCAATTAGTTTCCGGTGTCAGTTGGTTAGCCATTCGACCCAATTGATGATTTCTCAAAATATGGGACCCCAAAAACCGGTTGGCTTCTTACCACAAATTGCTAATATTGGATGATTTAGGGGCACCCTTATTTGAGAAACCCTCATTTAACCCAATGGAGGGTGGATCCGTTCCACATATCAACCAAGGGTATTTGGCTCCAAGCAAAGCCACGCAGGGCGCGCGCGCAGGGCACCGGCCGCGCGTCCTCGTTGTGTTTGCTTTCGGTGGCATAGACTTCAGCGGTGTCAAAGTGTCTGCGATGATCGCTGTGCCATGGTGCCCATAACAAAACCTTCACCAACCTCAACCAACAAACCAAATCAAACAAACCAAATCAAAGCAAATCCAACCAACCAAGCTGAACCAATCAACTTTCACCAACAAACCTCAATCAACCAACTTTAACATACTTTAACCACCCAACCAACCTATCAACCTATCAACCTATCAACCTATCAACCTATCAGCCTGTCAACCTATCAACCCACCCAGGCAGCTCCACCTGTAGCCCATGTCATAGGCCGCCTTCAGCAACTTCACTGCGTCGGCGTCTTCCATGGATGCGCCATAGAAGGCCGTGATGCCCATGCCTCGCCGACGGAGAGAAGGGGTGATGCGCTTTTTTCGGCCTTGGAGTGGTTGATAAACCATTTATAATGTTTTAATGGTTTATCAAAGGGTGTTTATCAAAGGGGGTTTATAAACCATTTATAGGCCCTTGGGTGGTTTATAATGGTTTTTAAGGGGTGATTTATAAGGTTATGAGAGGTTTCAGTGGTTCATAATATGGTTTATACAAGTTTTAGTGGTTAATAAATGGTGGTTTCTCCAAATAGGGAAGCCCAAAAATGGTTGGTTTATGACTAGAAGTGCTTAATAACTAGATGATTTGGTGGTACCCCTATTCCGAGAAACACCCAAATATTTTGATAGGTTTTATTGGTGAATAATATGGTTTAAAAAGGTTTTCTAATAGGTTAATAGTAATACAGGGATTGGATAAATAGGTCAATGATAGGTTAATGTTGTTTATGTATGTGGTTTCATATGGGTTATGTAGTGATTCGCAGGTGTTTTTGTATGGAGGTTATATGGCTAATATACGGTTTTGTAAGGGACTATAGTAGTCACTATAGTCTTGAATATGTGGCGTTGTAGGGGATCATAGAGGTTAATATCTACAGTAGTTTTTTAATGGAATCATACTGGTAAATCTAGCTTCAAAGGGGATGATAGTGGTCAATAGGTGGTTCTAGAACGGTTTTACAGGGGCTATAACCATGATAGGTGACTCGTAGCCAAAATAGATAATCAATTGTATTTGGCTAGAAATTAACCATATATTGGAGTTGACAATAGTTGACAGTAATCGTTAATCGTGATTTGTATAGCTAAAGAAGATTGGTGATTTGTATAGTTGAGCAGAAAATGACCATTGTTAAACCTAATTTTGGTGAGAAGATGATCAATCCATTTGCTCAATAATAAACCACCCCAATCTTGTCAGAAATAGCTTGTGATTCGCGGCCATGTATGAGCGATTCTCAATTGATTTGAATCTCCCACTAGCCAATGTTTACCAACAAAGATGCTATAACAGTGCTGCTATGCAAACCATGGATCGGCTCCCACGTTGAACTTAGGAAACACTCCTATGCACTGACCTGGATGCTAAAAATCACCTTTTTTTTTTGGGTAGACCAGCCAGAAATGGTTATTTTTCCGCGCAACCAGATTAGGGACTGCCAGAGTGTAAAGTCGATGAATGCGAAAATCGGCAGCTTGGCCCACAATCGTCACCAGCCCCGGTGGGAAGGATGCTTCGAGAGCAGGCAAGATACATCCAAAGCCCAACGGCGAGACTTTCAATCCTGCGGAAGACATGGATGTTTGTTAAAATAAAGAACCCCAAAAATGGTTGGTTCATTGCTACAAATGGTTAAGAGTAGATCATTGAGCGTCCAATATGTTGAGAAACCACATGATTCACGGCTAACTTGTTCCAAATCCCATAGAATTCAAGTGGTCCCAAAGCTACACCGACTCGCCACCAAAAGTTTCAACAGATTCAGTGCTCAGAAGCCAGAAGTCACTTGAGAGAATCATCTTCCACTTTGTGGACCACCCCAATATCAAACGTGCCACCCAGAAGCAAATGCTTTTCAGTTTCAAATAATTCTTCAAAGTTTTTGAAACGGATGCTAAAAACGCACGTGTTTGATTCTGTAAACCATTATAAGTATAGTTGTCCACGCAACCAGCGAAGTTTGCCAGAGAGTAGTTCCTCTGCTAAACCCAAACGCAGTTTGGCCAAAAGCGCATGCACTGCGGCTGGATAGTGACCTATGGAGCAAATCCCACGGGAATTCCTTGGGGGGCCAGCCTCCCAGCGATGCCTATCGGAAGCTCAAGAACCACCATTTTTCTCAACAAATCCAGCGGAAATTGCCCTGGAACCAGGGGTTCAGCCTTCGTTTCGCCCTCCCACCAGGCTAACACTACCTGAAGTGACGCTGAGGAAAAAAATCATGGCGCTGTGATTCCAAGATGGGCTGAGGACTCAACAACACGGCCAAACCCGCAAGAAAAACATGTTCAAAACGGACGGAAGAACAGAATAAATACTTAGGTGCCTTATTGTGAACCATGAGCAGTAGTGATGAACAGTGAATAACAGTCATTCGTTGCCATTCGTTCATAGCCGAATGGCATCAATCCAAGCTCCATGGCACCAACTGTAGCTCCTCGGCCCAGCGTCAAATCCATGGCGCAACAAGATGCGACCACTGCCTGGTGCTTGAGCCACGGCCCGCAAGCGTTCACAGCCAGTCGCAAGCGGCAATGGAAAACGAAGAGAACATGGGAACTACCCTCTGGTAAACTAACCTGGCACTGGATGCTTGCACGCAACTCTAGGATGCTTCCGCTGCGGCCATCATCTACTGCCTCAGGTTTGGGAAACCAGCATGCACATGGACAAATTAGGTAAGTCTGAAGTAAAATTCATACTTTGAGTTGGCAAAAAAACTTATACATGCAAAAATGAAATATATACACAAATGTGTGCGCAAAAAAGATTAACGGAATATGTGCATACTAAAATGTATAAATACAATATGCATGGCACATGTACTCCATACGTTTTTTGTTTGAAACACACATGCATAGAGTCAACATGTAACATCCATAAAACATCCATACTTTGTGTTAGTGCTTAATTGTAGTCACACTTGGAAACCAAGCTGCTAGTGTGCATGCATGATTTTTATATACTTTGATATGTATGATAAATTAATTGATGCACGTCAAGAAAAAACAATTGAACACATATACCTATATCTACTCACATGCATGCAAATATACAATAACCTGTACACATGTGCAAAACATACACATGGAATTGTGTGCATCAATACACTCCGTTCTGGTTTCCTCAAATGGGCATCATTGCCTTTTTTAAGATATGTGTAATCATACTTAAATCTACATCTACAACTATTTGCACTAGGTGTGTCTGTGTATGGTCTGTTTGTGACTGTGGTAGTAACCGTGGTACCCTCAACCATGTTCGCACCATCATGTTTGATTGAAATGTTTTCCCCTGAGGGTACATGACAAATAGATACACAGCTCCAAGATATGAAGTAAAAAGTGACGATCAGTGACGTAGAAAAAAATCTGGCACTGCTTGTTAGCTTATGACAACTTGGTGAACAGCGACGCGGGCGAATTCGGGGTGCAGTACAGGCTGTCAAATGCTGTCAAAATCTCTGTACCCCTCATGAACCCCAAAAAATGAACAGCACGGTCTTAGCAAAACTGTTCACCTACCTTGATACCTTGATTTGCTGATAGTTGATATGAACCAGGGTATCAAGGTAGGTGAACAATTTTATCCTATCATGATATGATATGATATGATATGATATGATTAGCCCATGGTATGAACCCACAATATCCCACAATCATATCATGGGCACTACTGAACTCATCTGAGCTCGACTCTGTGTTGGCTGAATTCCTTTGAAGGTGCAGCAGCTTTCTGAAAGATTCTGTGCCCACATGGAACTGGCTTGCGATATGTTGCGATTGAGACTACCAATGCTACCTTTTCCCAGAGAAAGTGAAACTTTCACTGGTGAACTTGGTAGGATTGGCATGCGTTTGCTATGGTTTGCCATCGTTTCCCACCTACGACCTTTCCGCACCTCACGATCCGACATGCTTTTTGCGGACGGTCAAAGTGTCGAGCCTGGGAAAGGCATGGTGCCAGGCAGCAAGCCGACTGTCGACCTTGGCGATGCGACTTCAGTGGGTTTCATTGAGGGAGGAACTGTGGATCTTGCTGTTCCCTCAACAGGCTAGTGGCAGCTGGGACATGCTGGGACTACATTGACATCGAAAGTATGAAGTTTCGCTTGCGTCCAGGAAACGAGAAACCTGCCATAAAAGTTTCACTGAGGAAGAACTCTGATTCTGCGTCTGCTCCCTTTCCATCATGATAATCATTGAATCATATTTCTTCCACAGCAGAATCGATGACACAGCGGAATCTAAAAGTCTCCATGAGTCTCTACGAGTCTCCCTTGTTTTTTTCTTGGCAGCACTGGGAAAAAGGTCAAGACCTTCGCGCACCGGGAGTGCTGACTGAGCTCGTTATACATGAACCGCCGAGCAAAAAGCTGGGTGAAACTCACCCCCACGTTCGCCCACTCCCCAATCATACGACCAGAATGTGTCTTGTGTTTCTGAGCGAAAATATACTATATATATATATGTATATATCAGTCACAAGGGATGGACCAACAGGCTGCATATACGCTGTGTTTTTTGCCTCTGGTTCTGTGGTGGTTAGGATCAAGGGTTCAGAGTAGGGGTTTATGGTTTAGAGTCTTGGGATTTAAGGTTTTTGCTTTTTAGGATTGGAGATTCTTGTCTTGGAAACTTCTTAAAACACTGGCCCTGCGTAGGGTTTTGACCACGTCAAAGAACATAGAAGATCCGTGGCGGGCAGGCGTAGGGGTTGCAGTGAAACTCTTCGATGATGGATCCGGTATGCCATTATGCATCCGGATGTCCGATATCCAAACATTGGGATGATTTTGGAATGCTAAATTGCGGCAAAGTTATGGCTCCTATGGGTACGGCAGATTCGCGGGGCTTCAAAATTTCTCATGCACGAGATACCTGTTGTTCAAAGCTGAATTCACCATCCTTCTACATGCAGTCGGATTGTTCTCAAGGGCATCCAGCAAAAACTGTGGGGCACCAAATTCTTGAGCCAGGTCCAGTGCTGTTTGCTTTCTGTAGTTCAGTGCATCCAGATCGGCCCTGGCTACGATCAGGGCAGCAGCTCCTTCGTATTGCCCTGCGGCTATTGCAAACATCAATGGAGTGGCTCCAAAAGTCAAACGCCCCACTCTTGCAGCCGGAGTTCTTGAACCGCAGGTGTAGCGAAGATTTTCGAAGGACCACATCACTTGAAGTGAATTCCGAGTAGAGTTTACATCTGCTTTTGCCTGGACCAACGTATCCACAACCTCTGCAGTACCTCCCGGGGTCATCTAGATGTTGTAGAAACTCTTGGGCACAACACACCAAATCACCAAACACCACACACAAACACACACACACACACACACACACCTTAAATTGCAAAACATGTCTGGCACCTCGGTTCCAAACCATGCCAGCCACCAAAGTTCCAGAGAGATCTATGTCGTAGTTACTTTGGACAAGCAGTTCTTGAATCGCTTCGATGGAAGATGTGAATGCGGCAAACTGCATGACCGTTAAGCCGTGGAACGAGTTCTTCCACGGCTGGTCACAGGCTTTGCAAACTATGCGGATGCCTTCCTGGGTCGGAGAGTGATGAAGAGGTCAAAAATGGTCAAAACAATGAAACGGTCAAGGAATGAAACAAGACTTGGTACCTAGCTGGACCTAGCTTCAGATTTCTGAATCCCGCAGCTGAGTATCAACATTGTTGGCCATTGCTGCTAAATGAATCGGATGAGAAAGGCCTTTTGAAAGATCGGCGCGTGCTTCAATGAGCAAGTTCAGTGCTGCGTTGTGACCAAAGTAAATCGCGATACCCCAGGCTGTCATGCCTTTTTGCACCCCGAAGAGGGATTGGTGTTTCCAAGTTCTGGCATCCGGGTCGGCCATCTCTTCCAATACACTTTTGACCAGATTGGCATCTCCCCGCAAAGCTGCGTAACACAAGGGCGGCCACCCTGCACTGTCAATGTCGTTGACTTTCTTGAAACCATGCTGAAACAAGAATTCCGCAGCAAGTGACTCTGAACTTTCCAGGTCACCTTGTGCATCGGGAGATCTTGGCACTGGATGAAAGAGATCCATGTGGGGAGCAGGAAAGCCTCTCAGATACACACTCTGCAGATTCAAATAGAATCGGTATGCCGTGAAATGCTCCTCCCGCAAGTAGTGCAGAACGATGCGCTGCAGAAAACGTGCAAGTATGTTGCCCAACTTCACATGGTCTTCCTGGAAAAGAGAATCTAGGGAATCTTATAACAGCAACCATTACAAGCCCTTTACTTGTACATATCATAGAAACCATTGGTATATTGACGACAGATCCACCCCCCACCACAATTTATGATGGTATAAACCCTCCCCAAATGGTGGGTTTATGAACTGCTGGATCCAACATTAAACCCTTACAATCATCAATCAACCATGACCCACCAGAACTATAAAGAAGGTAGGTTTTATATGGTTCTATCCTATCAAAAGTTAAGTTTTGGTGGCGCTGCAGCCTGGTATTTTGCGGTCGCTCTCCTGGAAACCAAACATTCCTTCACCTGGGGGGCCACCGACGAGAAAGGACATGATGGCTGATTCGATGGTCCCATAGTCATTTTCTCCATTGATGACCTCGGAGGGCGGCGACCCGCACAGCCTGGTCAGGTGCTGCTACAATTCACTGCCTGCCTACCACTAATGGAAAGAACTGCAGGATATGAAGACTTCGTTCGAGCCATGGTATGGAAATCTCGGTTTGAGAGATTGAAATTCATATGGAAATCAGCCTTGGAGACAACATACAGCCCTTCCGATACTGTTTACATTTACGTTTATCATTGTATAATTAGCCCGACAAAAAGAATGATCCCGTCCGTGCTTGGATCCGTGGGCATATGCCTGCACAATTGTCACAGGAATGTTTGTACCTTAAGAACTAGCGTTTCTCCCCTAATTTTACAAATCCAAAACGGAAGTCAATTGCGACAGCCATTGGTGCGGAAATGTCTGCGCATCAACTTCAAACTGAGAAAGTAGTAAAATTGCGCATTAGAACCATTCAATATGGATCATCCATAATGAGCATTGGCTAACACCATGAAGAACAGAATAAAAAGCAAGACAAACATATGATAACCATTAAAATTATCATTGAAAAATCACCATAACATATGATACTGTAACCATTAAAACAAATAATCTGCAGGCTCCAGGAACGATGTATTTCTTTTCAGGCTGCAGCTCTTTGAGCGCCTTCTCCAACCTGCACCAACCTCGGCTAGCCCAGGTGGAAATACCGAAAAGCTCCGTCCGATCCGGGTTTTCCACGGGCGGCGCCAATACGAAAAAAAACTCGCACCTGGCAATGTGAAAAACTGGCGGCCAGTTGTTTGTCCCATAGGATCCCCGTGTGTGAAAATTTCAAAAAACTTGGTTTTACATTTGAAAAACAGGTTTTCAACGCACCCTGGATTTTTCCCCGGTTCGGAAGGACAAGGTATGTATATACCAACATAGGAAGCATTAACCAAGGTTTTTGACATTACTCACCTGGCAATGTATGCTGGGATGCTCGCCAACGCCTGGTCGATAGGCTTGTTCAACGTTGCAATTGACCACTTCATAGAGTCAACTTGCGGGCAAGAGAAGAAGTCGTACCAAATGAACAAAGGCCTCGACCGAAACTCTGCCACGCGGATGCCTTTGACCCATCCGAATGGATGCATGAGTTCCGTCATGATGAGAGGATCAACGCGCTTGGCAGACGATGTGAGGATTTTCCTTAGCACGCCCTGCAAGGTTTTGAACTGAGCCAACTCTGGGTCCGGGTTCTCCGGAGAAACCCATTGGTGAGAAACGAAGGCTGCTTTGCCCATGCTATGATGAAACTCCACCAGCACATCATCCCTCATGAGTGCTTCATGAGGCCTCATCGTTTCCATTTCCAGGACATCCCGCACCGGCACGGTGTACATGGGAAATGTGATCGGCATCTCCTGGCTACATGCAGAGCGTCGATATTACGGGAACATGAGGAACAAACAGTCCTTAGATTTGGTGTAACAAATGTCACTTAGCGACAGGGATGCATGTTGCCAAGCACATTTTTCCCACACGATCCATTTAAGGTATATGTACCAACGCCGGGTGTTGCTTGCAAAGGCACAGGAAAAAAGTGCACTCTTTTCGTCTTTTTGCCACAGCAGCTGGTTGGTACGAATGATGAAGGCAGATGGTTGAGAAGAAACTCCAGATTGATTGCAAAGAAGTTGGGACAAGTTCGAATCTTAACCAACTAAATCGATTGTGGCATTGTGGCAATTTTGAGAAGGGCAATCCTTTTCCGGGGGGCCCACTGAAATAACTTTATCTAAGTTTATTCCGAGGATATAAAAAAAAGAGGGAGGGGGTTAATTAATACGATTTCAACATTTAAAGAGCAACTTGCACGCAGACGCTTTTATACTAGGCCCATGGCTACGCATTATTTATGCTCACTATAATATCATTAGCATCTAAACAACCATTGGTCCAGCAGCATTCACTGTACCAAATAGACTATGCCACTACAATGGTTAATTAACCTATATACTCATATGCTCCATGTATGCCAAAAACACAAGCGCATAACTGGGGCTATATGAATGGTCAATGTTGGCATATATATACCATACATGGAGCATATGGGTAACGGTTCCCTATAGATAACCATGTGTAACCATTGAGAACCCAAGGTCTGCGAAACCCGCCTTTGATTCCGATTGCTTAAGGGACTTGGCATAGCGTTCCAAGGCTGTGGGGCTGCGACTGGAACAAGCCATGGCAGCGTCTGCAGTGCTACCGGATGAGATCTGACTCGAGCTTAGGGTAACAACAACTAGCATAGTTTTATTGTATATATATATATATATATGTATTTATTGATTCATCTATTTTATGATATGCTAACATTTCGGGTATAATATGGTCGGTAACATTTGGGAGCAAGGCATGTTCTACTTAGGTTCTGCCAAATATCAGATCTATCGCAGTGCTGGAAATCTTCTCTAGTCGTAATTTTCAACCAGACTTCTTGCTGAACTCTCTGCCTCCCCTGAGGGAAAACGACATCGGGTTGGCGGCATCCATGAGGATTGAAATGCCATTGGAAAGAAGCCCTGAATGATCAGGAACTCACGCTCATGCTTCATAAGCAGCCAGAGCTGTCAACTCTCATTTTTGGACCAAACAAATCGTGATTTCTCATCTGCTTTCCCTGCGGCCTTCTAGAAAATCACATGGTTTTCCCAGGGAAAACCTCTGAGGCCACCAGCCGTTGTCGTCGACGGCTTCGGCATTCGGCCCCAGCGCGGCTGTTCCCCCACGGAGCGGTGGCCCGTGGAGGCCGCCACGTGCAGCACCGTTGCGCCTTGGAGCCGGCAACTTCGAGGCTGGATGACGGGTGGGCTGAACGGACATGCAAAAAATGTTTGCAAAATTTGTTTCAATTTGCGGCTATGTTCATGAAATGCGCAGAATTCATACTGTGACTCTGACTCAGTTGGAGTCCTCTGCTAGGTACAGTGTTTAGATTTGAAGCTCACAAGATTGGCCCAAGCAAAGAACCCATGCATGACTCCTGCACTCTAACCACTGCATAGTTGCCCCGCATAGCGAATCAAAATTGTGGATTTATGACTCACAGCTCAAACATGAAAAGAATCTCGGGGAGATTCTCGGGGAGATTCTCGGAGTATCAGTTCTTTCAGTTCCTTCCTTAGCAGTTTCGATTCTAAGGTTGCGGCCGTCGTTGTTCTCCAGCCCCAGCACCCAGCACCTCGACGACCTCGACGTGGCCGTGATACGCCGCCACAACGGCCCGTCACCTGGGCTGAAGCCGCACCTTCCATGCCACATGCCTCTTTCGAGTAAGATGTCCTCAACATTCGTCTAAGTTCAAGAAAGAAGACGTGAGAATCTATGGTTGTTAAGGTCGAAAAGACGAAACGCACTTGAGTTGGAGAAGGTTGTGATTGTGAGCTATGCAGATGCAGGGCTGAGGCTGTGGCCGTTTTCGTCGGTGCTCTCCAAGCTTTCTGGGTGAACTCAAAGGAAATGCCGCACGGCTCTCACTTGGCCCTTCTCGGCAACCATCAAGACATCCCTACCTGAGAAATGGCCACGGAAGGGAACTGAAACACTAAAGTGTTCAGTTGTGGTCCCAAGAAATATCAACAACACATTCCAGTTAAAGATATAACATCCAAGAGATACCATTTCCCGCAGTTCCCTATACTGTTACTCTCAAGTGCCATGCTTGAAAGGACCACATCGGGATCAAAGAGCAACTGTCAGGGGATCCACTGTCAACTAGCAATCATCGTTAATTAAGCATCATCAACCGCTATGAACCACCATCTACCACTTTCAACCATCATTAGTCAGGACCCCCGACAAGTGGCAATCATTGTCAATCACTGTCGACCATTATGAACACTGTTCACCATTCTTGCTCGCCATTATTAATGACTCACCATTCATCACTGTCAATCATTATAACTAGTTGGAGGTGTTAAGCATGTTTCATTGTCCCATTCATTATAAACACATATTTGGTTGACTAATATTCTTAGAGTGTGGGACGCTGTTGGTCCCCCTTTTTCAGGCTTTTCGAGAGTTTCAATATATGTTCAACATATTTGTAGACGATTGTATTGGCATCACTGGCATGACAAACGAACAATCAATTATCATTCAACTAGCAATCACACCATTTATATAAGTAGCAATAGGCTGGATCGGGTTAGGTCAAGTTTCACAAGATTAGATTAGGCAGGTTTCAATTAGCTTAAGTTACTTGTGGTAGTGTTTCATCTCTAGCACCAGCTTTCCTGTGGTAGGGGTTTACCTTAAGCAGCAACTTTCTTGTGATGGTGGTTCACCTTAAACACCACTTTTCCCAGACCCGGCTTGACAAGGCATCACCCACGATTCTACGATTCTACGGTTCTACAGTTCTACGATTCTATGATTCTACGATCCTACGATTCTACGATCCTATACGATCCTACGGTTCTACGATTCTACGATTCTACGATTCTACGATCCTGTATCATGCTATGACTCTACGATTCTGCGATTCTATACGATCCTAACGATTCTACAATTTTACGATTCTACGATTCTACGATCCTACGTTTCTGCGATTCTACGATTCTGCGATTCTGCGATTCTTCCATCCTACGATGCTACGATCCTACGATTCTACGATCCTACGATTCTACGATTCGATACGATCCTACGATTCTATATTCTACGATCCTACGATCCTACGATTCTATGATTCTACAATTCTACGATCCTACGATTCTACGATCCTACGGTTTTACGATTCTACGATCCTACGATTCTATATTCTACGATCCTACGATCCTACGATTCTATGATTCTACAATTCTACGATCCTACGATTCTACGATCCTACGATTCTACGATCCTACGATTCTACGATCCTACGATTCTACGATCCTACGATCCTACGATTCTGCGATTCTACGATTCTACGATCCTACGATTCTACGATTCTACGATCCTACGATTCTGCGATTCTACGATTCTGCGATTCTACGATTCTACCATCCTACGATGCTACGATCCTACGATGCTACGATTCTACGATTCAACGATTCTACGATCCTACGGTTCTACGATTCTACAATTCTACGATTCTACGATCCTGAAATACGATTCTGCGATTCTCTCGGGAACGCTTGTCAAGTCAACCCTCCAATGTTTACCAACAAAAATCCTCAACAGTGCTGCTATGCGATCGTCTCTCAGGTTGAACTTACGAAACACTCTGGTAAACTAACCTGGATGCTAAAAATCAATAAAAATCACCATTTTTGTTTGGGTAAACCAGCCATAAATGGTGATTTTTCCGCGCAACCAGATTAGGGACTGCCAGAGTGTAAAGTCGATGAATGCAAAAGTCGGCAGCTTGGCCCACAATCGTCACCAGCAGAGCCCCGGTGGGAAGGATGCTTCGAGAGCAGGCAAGATACATCCAAAGCCCAACGGCGAGACTTTCAATCCTGCGGAAGACATGGATGTTTGTTAAAATAAAGAACCCCAAAAATGGTTGGTTCATTGCTACAAATGGTTAAGAGTAGATCATTGAGCGTCCAATATTTTGAGAAACCACATGATTCACGGCTAACTTGTTCCAAATCCCACAAAATTCAAGTGGTCCCTAAGCTACACCGACTCGCGACCAAAAGCGTGAACGAATTCAGTGCTCAGAAGCCAGAAGTCACTTGGGAGAATCATCTTCCACTTCGTGGACCATCCCAATATCAAATGTGCCACCCAGAAGCAAATGCTTTTCAGTTTCAAATAATTCTTCAAAGTTTTTGAAACGGATGCTAAAAACGCACGTGTTTGATTTTGCAAACCATTGTAAGCATAGTTGTCCACGCAACCAGCGAAGTTTGCCAGAGAGTAGTTCCTCTGCTAAACCCAAACGCAGTTTGGCCAAAAGCGCATGCACTGCGGCTGGATAGTGACCTATGGAGCAAATCCGACAGGAATTCCTTGGGGCCAGCCTCCCAGCTGTGCGTATTTCCAGCCTCCCAGCTATGCCTATTTTCTCACCAAATTCAGCGGAAATTGCCATGGAACCAGGGGTTCAGCCTGCGTTTCGCCCTCCCACCAGGCTAACACTACCTGAAGTGACGCTGGGGAAAAAAATCATGGCGCTGTCATTTCAAGATGGCTCAGGACTCAAAAACATAGCCAAACCCGCAAGAAAAACATGTTCAAAACGGGCCGAAGAACAGAATAAATTTATAGTTAGGTGCCTTATTGTGAACTATAAACAATAGTGATGAATAGTAAGTGAACAACAATCATTTATTGCCTTTAATTATGTATATATATATATATGCGAACGATCATTCATTGCCATTCATTCATAGCCCAATGGCATCACTCCAAGCTCCATGGCGGTAGCACCAACTGTCACTCCTCGGCCCAGCGTCAAATCCATGGCGCAACCGACTCAGAGATGCTACCACTGCGCGGTGCTTGAGCCACAGCCGCAAGCGTTCACAGCCAGTCGCAAGCGGCAATGGAAAACGACGAGAACATGGAAACTACCCTCTGGTAAACTAACCTGGCAATGGAAAAAATCACCAATTGTTGATTGGTTCCTATAAATATGGTGGTGTTCCATTGCTATGTCAGATTTCCGGAGTGCAAGTCTCAGACCATCTCAAGATGGAGACCTATCATCCCGCTGACTTTGTTTTTCAAGCAAAAGCTCATCAAATCGGAAGGCACCAGTTCAATTTACATGCATCATTTTGGTATCAGTCTCAGTAGCTGCTGTGCGCAGCTACGGCACCACAGTCTGCAACATGATTCAGACTCGCTTGGGACATCATCTGCCGACGGACAGGTACACCATTAGTAGAATCACTATTAGCCTAAAACCACAGATTCCATCCACAAATCACTATAGTTCTTAGTGTGAAACCACTAATTGACCAACAAGCATACCATCCCTTCCCTCACGACCGGTCCAGAGATGAACCCGTGAACTGTTACCTGATCAGGTCTTCCGTCGATAGTAAATCATCGATCTTTGTTGGTTGTTTTCCCATGAACTTAATTACTGTTAACTGGTGACCACAAGTTATCCACAAGTTATCCACAAGTTATCCACAAGTTACCTATTTGTTTAAGTCGAAGTAAATTATTGTGAATTATGTTGGTGGAAGTTCACCACTGATCAACCACAATTGACCAGAGTTATCGCTGCTTACAAATAAAATGCAATCTGTGTGATTATCCACAATGAACCGGCACTTTAACATGAGTACCCGTCAATCATCAACTGACCAGCATCAACCGTTCCTTCAAACTAATTGAGCATTCATTCACCGCTATGAAGCCGTCGTTGTAAAACTACAACCAAGAAGTAACCATCATGTAGCCATCGCTGGCCTTCACTAATTTTCATTCACCATTACAAGCTATTGTGAACCATCCATAACCATGAACTAAGCGTCTCATAACCATGATAGCCATCACTTACCCATTCATCAGTCATTAGTCAACCAGAACAGAACTATAAACATAGATTAGCTAGCCATTGATCAGCCATTAATCCACCAGTTAACTAACCTTGGTGGCTTATAGATCCCCTGCAAAAAGTTTCATGGCCTTAGTTTAGTGGATGATTATGTGGTAATTCAATTCCCAAAAACGCAGCAAAAAGCGCTGAGTTCAAAGCTGGAATCCACCCAGTAACCATTCATCAACCATTCACTGCTTCACCATGATACTGAACCATTCATCAACCATTCACGGCTTAAGCATTCTTCAACCGCTTCATTAATTCAACCATCATCCATTGCATCAACCATTGCGCCTGGCACAAAGGCTTGGTAGTGGGCCGAACTTTGCAGCTGCTGCACCACCTACCAGGACAATCCCGCACAGCCATGAAGGCTGAATGAAGGCTGAATGATGCTTGGTGAAGGTTGCGTATGGATCAATGTTAACTATCAATGTGAAGCAACAAATTCATAGAGAAAGCAATGGTTAATGATGGGAACCAAGGGTACAGGGTTTTGACCCATACCCAGTTCATGATGGATTCATAAGGCTTCAAAGTGGTCGATCAATAGGTTGCTAGTGGATTCACAATGGATCCGCAATGGATTAAAATCATGCAGCATGAATGGCGAACCGATGTTTTTTGATGCTTCATGGTGGTTGAATGATGATTTAAGGGTCAATTGATGGATATGTATGGCTGATTAATGATTAACTGTTGGATATCATGATTTATGATGGTTGCGCTTGTGCTTGCTAGTCGGCAACCACTGGAAGACCATGGTTAAATTGAATTGATGGTTAATGATGTTTTATGATGCTTAGTGGTGCTGTATTTGATGTTAATTGATGTGTAATTGAAGTTGAATTGGTGGTTAATGAATGGTTACCAGTGCTTGCTAGCGCTGAATAATGGTAAAAAATGGTTTGTGATTCTTGCTAATCCCTTGCCCACTCTATATATAATAAATAGAAACTGGATTCGGGATATCATTTTACCTTTTGTATGATTTGGCTTTCTTGATTGCGGAAAATTGTGGAAAATTGAAACCCAATCAAGAAACCATGGACCACACATACCAAAATAGGCCCAATTCCCTCAACCCAAGCAATGTTTTCATGACTAGGGTCGTGGCTGGGTATGAAAGGAAATTTCAAAAGGAAAATGAAGAAAATTCCAGAGATTTGACGCCTTTTGGATGAGTGCTTGGGCGTTATATATTAGGGTTCCCGGGTTCCCCGGCTTTAAAACCCTCCCTGCTAATAGAAACAGGGCCCGGTGCCTCCTATTTCCAGTTTTTTGGGCTCTTCTGGGGAGGAGATTTTAGCGACAGGGGAGAAAGATCAGTGGTTCACAATACTTAATAAGGGTTGTTCATGGAATGATGGTGCATCTTATGATGGCTAATGGTCAATGATTGCTGATAATGGTTGAGTTAAACCACAAGCCATCTTAAACCATCATAGTCATTAACCATTATTCACCACCAATTCACCCTCACTTAAACATGAACTAGGTATTGATTACCGCCATCATTAAGCACCAGCAAACAAATTCAGCAGTGATAACCTCAACTCAATCCCAACTATGCTGGCTGCGTCGCAGTTTCCCGGAGATTATGCTGGACGGTTTACAAAGCAAAGAACGCCAGAATATATGGTAATATAAATATTTGAAGTGCCAATCAATCATTTAAATGGCAATCAAATTGCCAATTAGAATCATTTGATTATAAATATTAGAATTATTCAAATGGCAATGAATCATTTAAATGGCAACTTCATCAATATAAATATTAGAACTGTTTATTAATAGTTTCTGGACGCTCAGTTGGCTCTCGGGTATTCTAGCTAGCAGCTGGGACTGATAAATCCGATAGAACTAACAGGTCTAGCCTTGCGGATGGTTTGTGTATGCCTTGCGTATGCCTGAAGAGACCTAAAACCATGGACAACAGAAACCACTCTCCCGGGAATTGATGCAGCCAAAGTTGAAGCTTTTCCCTCAGCCACCTATGCTCTCAACAGCGTGACTTTCAAGTGCAAGCAGCTCTTGGGGCGACCGGATAACAAAACCAATTGATGATGTCCCAGTTCTAAGCACAAGTGGATGATCTCAAGGCTGCCCTTCGTTGATCTAAGGATAGCCTTCAGTCATGACTACCCTTGAGGCAATCCATTTTCGTATGTGGTAGTGATGAGTAGTACCAAATCCAAGGGAAACTTTTCCACTACTTCTATCACTGACTGCTTCGGTCATCAAAGCTAGCAATGGAAAATTGCACTTTCCGGGTGGCTGGGATTCTCGGGGAGCTCTAGGATAGTAGGATGATGGGAAGAAATCACCATCGCCTTTGCCATGTTTTGGGTCTCCTGCGATGGTTTCCCCGAGACAATGAGGTGATCTTCCACCTTATCCTTCGATCAGAGCGTCATCGACCACTATCGACGGTCAACGACCATTTTGTAATAGTACATATTTGACTAACAACCAGCATCAAGCATGATCCACCTTCATAAACCATTCTTCAGCATCACCACATCTAACCACTGTTAAGATCAAGCACTACTAAGCACTTTTAAACAGACCATCATTGAGCATCCATAATCATAGTTAGGTGACGGAAACCATGACCACCCGTTTTCAATTATGATGAACCACGAACAATCATTACTCACCAAACTCATAGCAATGATCATGATTCAATGTCATGGAAAATTATGCCATGTCTCATGGTTCAGGATTTTTCATGGCAGTTCCGAGCCGTTGATAGTGATTTATTGATGGCAATTGATCTGGTAGATTAACCAAAATCATATCAAGGTTGATTGCACCATGTCTCGACACCACCTGCTGCCGCAGCGCATCATGATGCTCCTGGGGACCAGATCCCAGGGGAACATTGGATTGAAGCACCGGTGGGTATTGAGATCACTGGGCAGAATCGTTAGGTGCCAAACTCAGGTTACCGGTTCGATGATAGGAACATGATCTTAGCTTCATCCAACAATAGTGGTTGGTATAGTGGGTGTGTGGAGTGTAGTTTGTGGTATTTTGTGGTATAGTTTGACAACTTCTGGTGGAGCAACCTCTAAAACAACTGGTATGGTGATGGTTCAAAAACCACGAGTGATGTGGTATAAAACCAACAATGTTTGATGGTATCATGAAGAGGAGTATCATGCTAGTACGATGGGTGAACTAGCAATCAGAATGGATGTGATGGTATACAATTCCAACAGTACCTTTGCTAATAGGTGCAACAGTGATCATGAGAATCATGGGTATACAGGCTAATACGTATTATCCCTTTTCCGTGAAGTTGCAACCGCGAGGAATGGGTATGCAAGCAACAAGACTGGGTGGGTAGCTGCGTAAGTAAGCTATCAAACAAAGTCGTGGTCAATAGTTGACAGGTGAATCCGACAAGACTGGTGTCTGTTTTCAGTGGTTGATCGTTCCAGGGAAGCAATTACTGAGACATCAATGGTCGATCAACCACTATTCTGTTCACCATGCCCCAGTTGGTTGTACTTAGATTGGTCATGTACCTGACTGCTACATATTTTGCTCAGCTTGTATTCCTTGAGATATCCACATCATTGACTCCCGGTGTTTTGAAAACAGCCGTTTGGGGGAAATGGAAGATTCATAAGTGTGTAAACAGCTCCGAACTTCTTCATATATGGTTTGTTTTCCCTCCAGATATCTGTGATGGCTTTTTCTGAATCTGGCATTGCTTCTCTCTATGGATACCTACCAAAAATCCGTAGGTCCAATTTCATTCGAATGGATTCATAGCCATTCCAATGGATGGCCCAAAATTGACTCTGACCCAAAAAACCATCATTAACCAAATTCAATCAACCATCATTAAGCTATCATTAACCATCGCTGATTGACCATCTTTGACCATCATTAATCACTCCTCATTGACCATCCGGTCAGATGCATCTGTTGAAAATGGTGAACCTTGACGCTGGCTCTCAGCCCTAGATCACAGGGGTCAGCGCAAACCAAAGTCATGTTACAGAGCAGGCGGGCTGTGAGCCCAAGATCCGTGTTTCCCAAGGAGGGCTTACCTCCAACTCTTGGTGCTGTTCTTCTTCTGGCTGTTTTGTCTGGTGGGATCCACCTTTCTAGACTCTTTGTGCTCTGCTACTTCTTGGAATTCTTGTTGGCGCAACAAACTCCAACAACCAACATTCTCATTGAACAATTTGTACCAACATTCTCTAGTTGTTCATCGTTTAGCCACTTGTTTGGTTCAGCTTGATGGCGCTTTGCTCTTCCTGGCCACCTGGGTCTGCCCAGCCCTTTGTCGATGGCAAATCCAAGCATTGCATGCGCAAAATGATGGCTGGTGATGATCAATAGCGGTGAACCATCGGCAAGGCGGTATCAATGTTGCTGAATGATCACTAATAATGATCAATCGTTGATAGTGATGGTTGATCATGCTTCACAATACATGATAGCTACTGATTGTTAGTAATAATCGTTGATCATGGCCAATCATCTTAGAAAGACAAGGACTATTTCATCAGCGCATCAAGATGACAGGGAAATTGACGACGGTCAAAGTAGCCGCGAGAATCCAATTCGACCTTTGATGTCCCAAAATCCGGATCGGATAGGAAATGATGGGGTAGTTTTATCACCCATCCAGTGCTGATGCAAAACCCATCAACAACATTGACCAACATTGAGCCATGGCTTCCAACAAACCAATGGAGGGATGGTCATCCAATAGCTGTCCCCGCGGCTCGTAACCATCCCACCATCTCGGGGCTCCGCTCCTCGGAACCATAGAGCTGGTCCGACAAGGCACGAAACTGGCAGTTCCCGTCCTCGGAGATCCAGGTTTTGGTTCCACGGCTGACTAGGATTCTTTTGTGATCGGGGAACGGAGCTGTTATCAGTTCAATCAAAAGATGATCACCAAACACATCCAAACACTACTATGGTCGGCAAGGAGATTCCCATTGCAGCACCGTTGACGATCAAAGGACCAAGAGACCATAGTTATCCCCGATCCTTGGAGGGACCCGTGGCCCTACAACCCCCCTGGCCTTGTAGGCATTGCTTCGCCATGACTTGCTCCCCACGCTCCCTAGATGGATCAAAGTTATTTACTTCGGAGTTCGCCGAGTTTTTGGGATCAATTGCTCTTCGAAGTTCCATACTTCAGCGGGCATATGCTATCACCAACTTAGATTGGCTGTTTCTTGAACAAGCTTCCTTGAACAAGCTTCCTTGAAGTTTACATGCTAAAAACAGCTCCAAGATGTTGCGGGAACCCACCAAGCATCCCAACGCGTGCATCTGGGTTTCCCAACGCCCTCCACCACGCGTTCACGGACACCGCGCCTTCCAAGCCAGTGATCTCCGAAAACGCAATGGTATTCCCTCCGGACTAATGTTGGTTTCTGATTAGTGTAACCCCCCTAAAGTAATGAAAATAGATGAAGCCAACAGGTAGATACTAATCAGAAACCAACATTAAGATTGAATCCTCCAGAGCCCCATCGGTTTAGCAAGGAATCTGTATACTTTATAAGCCAGGAGGGGGACATGAGGAAAATTAGGGACAGCTACAGGGTAGCAAAGACTTTGACAAGCTTGTGGGTTTCACTGCCGAAGCAGGAAGCTTGAAATCCCACATATAAAATCAGCACGAAGTCAAAGAAGCTGGCTATATGTTAATTGTATATTGTTAATTAATTATAGCTGGTTAAGCAGCTAGTTATAGTCAATACTAGCAGGTTGATTATTGTTGGTTCTTAGCCCGAGATTGAGGTATGTCAACAGTCGTTGATCCTGATCAACCATCCGTAGGCTTCTTTCAGCATAACATAGCCAATCATCACCATCAACTCGCACTAGCCATTATGAACCGAAAGCGTCCATATATAACCATCGGCTAACTATCACTAAGCAATAGATTCCCTATCCTTAATGACAATTACCCCGCTTATTCACCACCATTACTTTAGTGTTGCTGTTGTTGCAATACCATCTGATCGCTGATTGTTACTGTTGTTGGCAATACCCATCTGATCGTTGATGGTTTCCGCTGTTAGTAATACCCATCTGATTGTTGATTGTTCCTGGTTAATAAGCACATTCTTGATTATCATGCTCAATGCTTCATGAACCATCGCTATCGTCCTTTCTCGCCATCACTACCTGCTATCAAGCATCACTATGTAATCATCACTCACCATCACTGACCATCCCTCACAATCACTAACCATCACTAACTATCACTAACAATCACTAATCATCACTAATCATCACTAATCATCACTAATCATCACCAATCATGACCAATCATCACAAACCATCACAAACCCCTTCAGTCGCACCCCGGGTGCCATCGCCTCTTGAGTCGATCCATCAGAAGCCGGTGCCGCTCTATCGCCTAAAATGGCCGTCGAATCCGACAGCTTAGACGCAAACAAATCCGTCTGCAGCAATGTTCAATATGGTTACTGTAGTTAGGCAGATTAATGATGAGTTGAATACATTGCTGATGTGCTTAATACATTAAGGAACCAAATGGTTGGTTGAGAAATGATACTGGTTCATTATCATGGATAGTGGTTGATCAGAGTTGGCCATGGTCAATATGATGAATAGTCCTTATGGATTTAAATGATTTACCACTTGGGGAGTTCATGATGATGGTTCATGATTATGATGGCTGATGATGCTGAATGATGATGGTGGTTAACCATCATCAGATTGTAGTCAAGCCGCAACCCAGGCAGTACTAGCCCTTTCTCGCACCATCAGTAAGGCAGCCCTAGACCAGTGTCAAACCATTACTTGATCCTCACAAAACTATGATCACGCGTTTTGACCGTAAGCCATTGATATCATTCATCCAGTGTTGACGATATCCACGACATTATCAAACCACTAACTATTATTGAAAGTACAGACCAGTACTTATCATCACTATTAGTACTGACCAACCACCATTGCTAAGCCTTGCATTGTTGACACTTGTTCATTTGGATCGCACAAATATAAACCACCATTGACCATGATGAAACGTTTTTGAGACGTCGTTTATCATAATCACCATTTTCCCATTGTTAATAAGCCACATAAAGTCAAAATGGTTTCATCATTTATGGTTAACCATTTGTGACAATTCTCCATCATCAAACCACAACCAGTAAATTCCCCAAGTGGTCAGCCATTTAATAAACATACCCATCGTTCACCATACCAACCATTGCCAGAACCACTACAAATCATCAACAATCAACTATTTTCAGCTGTGAATGACCATTTTCAACCGTTATCACCCATCAGTCACCAATAACTATACCCTTCTTCTGGGTGATTCCTGCTTGGAAATGCTCATACTGTTTAGATGATGGTGAACAACAATTTTGGCCTTTACAAATGACACTGGGGCTGGTCCTGTGGAGAATCTGCTGGTTGTCAACCTTGACCGTTCTTCACTGCTACTCTCCATGCAGTCCACCGTCGGCTCATCAACCCATTCATAGCGAATTCCAGATATCAATCCGGGTGCACCCCTTCCGTGCATGAATTCAGAGATTCCAGGATAGACCATGGCTCATCAACCCGGTCATCAACCCATACGGGTGTTTCTCAAGCCATAGGGGTACCCCCCAATCATCCAGCTTCATGTCGTCATGACTATAGTAATAAACCCAGCATAGCTTTTGGGTACCCCTATGGCTTAAGAAACCACCATATGGTTCATTAACCATTGTTTTCCCTATAGTTGTTGGTTAACCAACCACCATCAACCCAACCTGGGTGTACGGCTCTGCCTCCTCTTGAGCTCGAGCCCTTGAGGACACGGGAAGCGACAAGACCTGTAGAGGCAGGAGCCGCTCCTAGGATTTGGAGCCGACCATTGATGGTTCATGGTGGTTAATGATGGCTGGGAATGGCGCTGATTATGGTTGATGGTAGTTAATGATGAGCAACCAATAGTGGGAATAGATGTTGAATAATGTTTCGCTCAAAAAAAAAAACGGCACCCTGAATTTGAGGATGACTGGCCACCAGCTTTATCTATCAGAGTCGTTCTGACCAAGCCAGTGCCTAAGAACAAACATGAACAATTCACTAAGACTTGATTCGACGGTGATGGTGGTTATCAACCTTTCAAACCTCACGGTCACCACAGAGGTGGGTTCAGTTTTTAGGGTCGGGAAAGCAGCCATTTCTTTGAAGGGACTCGACTTTTGTGTCGGTGAGACTTCTCAACCACCCCTGCAAGATGCCATGAAGTGGTCAAAACCCCGAACCTCTGTTTGCCCCAATCAGAGAGTCTGGCTGGGATGAAGTGCCTGGGAAATCTCCATGGTTGACCTACCATGGTGGTTCACGCACAATTCGGACTGATCTCTCATTCCCAAAGATCGAACCCTTCGCAGAAGCAGGTATGCGACCTCTTTCTATACAGCAGCGAAGTGAAAAACATGCACATGCAAGGTAGTCTCGTCTGTCTTATCTTCTGTTCTTTCTCCTAAAGGTTGCTGCAAAGTTTGTGGCTCGACCACGTGGATATTGACCACCCTGACGGACCTCTAGGTACGAAGAGTTGGAAGTTTGACCCATTCCCATTGGAGGGATAACCAGATTCCAGCAGCGGATTTCACCTTTAGGGATGCAGGGGTCCACACATTACGGTCCCCCCGGAGAAGCCCGGGACATGCCATGCATGGCTTGGTGCCACCATCAGGGCCCCTTCGTGCCTTGGGTTCCAGCGGTACAGCCTGTGGCATCTCACTTTGGACCCCTGGAGTTCTTGACAGTCTGGAGATTGGGAAAGCAACAAAAATTGGTACGTAGTTTGGTACGTAATTCTTATCCCCAAGATGTGTTTACAAACAGAGACACTGATCCGCAGGAAATTCTCCACAACAACATCCCCAAGAAAGTATTCAAAACGACAAATTGTCATATAAAATTGTCCTCGAAAATCACTCAAAAAAAATCACCATAATCATCCACTCAAAAATGTCGCGCTATGCCTCAAGAAACACCCTTCAGGGCTTCAAGGGAACGCCTGGGCATAGACGCCTGGCTGGTTGGTTCGTTGCTTCGTGGCTTGAGCCGTGAAAGGACAACAACATGCTGGCGGCCATCCACTGACTTGATGGCAATGAATGATGCGGTTAGCGCGGTTCATCAGGGCCACAATGGTGAAGAATCGTTGTCAGTAGATAGTTGAACGCAGTTCATAATAGCAAATGAACTACGTTGAAGGTCATGAAGGCGAATCATGGCTATGGCTGGTGAGCAATGATTGACAGTGGCGAACTACAGTTCTATGATAGTGGTGAAAGATGCTTCGTGGTGAACAAGGCTTAAAAGCAGTTGATACTGACGATGGTTGATGGTCACTGAAGGTCAATGATGATTAACATTGATTAAGCATATGGTGGTTTCTCAGAATAGGGGTACCCCAAAAACATCCAGTATTAGTCATTAATAGTACTAAACCCATCATTTTTAGGGTCCCTTATGGCTTGAGAAACCCCCATATACCAAGCTCATCCAAGCTCCAAAAATCCTCCCGAGTCGTCAGGAGCCTTCCAGAAGGAACCGTAGGTCTGGCTGGTCGTCGTCCACCTGTGGCTGCTCACTGGATCTCACTGGTGACCTCCTTGGGTGCTGGTCGCCGCTCCGCTTTGTAGTGCTGGTGAGTGATGCTTACTGTCAGAAGTGAGGCTTTCTCAAGCCATAGGGGACCGCGAAAATGGATGGTTTATCACTCTAAATGTTTGGATGATAAGTGGGGGTACCCCTATTCTGAGAAACCACCAAGTAGGTTCCTCAAGTCGTTTCCACTTGCTATTTTCTCCAGCCGCGATCAACAATCGCGGGTCGAAGCGAGACCACTGAATTCAACGCCAGTGCAGCAGAGATGCACCTGATGTACCTACTCATTGCTACTCTTTGTTGATTCTTTCCTGGATGCCAAACACAATAGTATGGTAGTAGAATAGTAAGTGACAGTCAAATTCCAGCAATGATGATAACCCTATGCCAGAAATGGCTTCTCTTATCATCGTCTCCATAAGAAATGAGATCCTCCCCTGGATCCAGAACTGGTCAGGAAACTGTGGATGGTGCCCCCCATGGTGACCATCGTTTCAAGACCCAGCTAGCCAGATTCGCTTCAAGCGTAACCCCAACAACCTGATACACTGGTTGTCACTCTGGCGAATTAGGTTCCCAACCGACTATCCTGAATTGGGTGACTAACAGACTATGACTAGTTGGGTGAACTAGTACTGTTATTGTTTTGTACTATCTAGTATATCCAATTGTACACACCTCAACGGTGGCTCCCTTTATCCATCCTCATTTAAATGTGTCCTCTATCAATCAATCTATATCACTTCCATCGCATTTTCCTCGCACTATTCTAGAACCTCTTGATTTATCTAATATACTGCATATTTCACACCGCGTTTTCTCATGCTTGTCGTCTATATATATATATATCTTTATTCTTTGAGACCCTCTACTATGCGCTATTCAACTCGGTTCTGTTTGTGTCTAGCTATGTCTCATCATTTTGATACGTGTGCCAAAAATCAAAACCTATATGATTCAGTAGATATATCCACAACAGAGGTGCGTCGAAGATAGCATGCTCAGGTTATACACCACTATGTCTGTCTCTATACACGTCTGGATGTTCAAAAGGTGACACCCAAGACAGCCACAAGCAGCGAGATGTTCCAAGTGAAGGACTTGACTCCACTTCGGTATCTTTATCCCTACCATTCCCTACCAATATCTATCTCCCTGAGGAAAGTTTCATGTATTCTAATTATGATTGGGCGATGCGTCAAAGTGGCATTATAGACAAGTTGTACATCCCAGTAGGTAATGTGTTAAATGTTTGTACATAGAGAAAGTATGTAATTCAAACAAGCCAGCAATTCCACTTCATAATTTTCTTTGACACAAGTAAGAAATCAAAAAACAAAGACCATGAGAGACCACCAATTCTGGTTCAAATTTGGTCAAAATCATCGCAAATACCATCAAGAAGTGGACAATTGCCTGGGTAGTAGCGTATACTCTGTGTATATATCTCTATATGTATTTTGTAATTAATATACATGCGTGCACGATCGAGTACGTGTATGCTTGAGACTACAAATACCAGTACAGGGTTGACATTGGAACCCAAGCCAAGCATAATGAAGCTAACGGTGGAACCATAATGTAAATAAACCAATCCTATTTGGGATATATCCGAGGCTATTTCCGGTTAAACTGATGGCGGTTAATGAATCAGCACCTATCATTGAATGGTTTGTCTTCAACACAGCCCAGATTTCCCACTGTTTGGCAGTTTTGCATGCCTGGAATCCGCCGCCATGCTGCAACTCACGGGTGAATGATCGATGTGTGCTTCTCAAATAACAAAACGATTGTGGGAGATTCACACAACCTTTCAGGGGTATGTCTTGAAATTGTGCTACCCTCAAATCAGAGGTTCAGATTCATTCCAATGATCATTTCCTGTGTTTCAAAAATGTGCTGGACATATGTCATCGAAAAAAAAATGCAGAATACGTATTTTTTCTGCTTTGTGTATGAGAAATCAAGTGAACAAATATCAAGCCCTGGATATCAGACATGCGTGCACAGTTCGCAGAGAAATGGCGTCTCTGATCATAGTGGTGCACATCAGCTTGCAATTTCGCTACAGGTTGTGCATTCAAGGAAGAATGCTGAAACTTTGATGTCTGATGCTTTGAACAGGTCCATTGTTAGCTGGTTTTCCAATCGAGTTCACTGTTCTCAGAGTCGCTGTAAGCCAAAGGTACCCAAGATGTGTATAAGCCTATATCTACATGTGCATGAACTACAATAAACTTACATACATGTATACGGGGGTTACGTATTATGTAAACTTCCTTCCTGGGGCGGCCCCGCATTTGTCTCATGATCATCCACCAGACAGCATGATCCCATGTACTTCTTGTTGGGCCAATGATACCCGGCCCATACCATGACATTACCTGTATTGCTTGGTGATAAATGTCAACAAACACTTAAATTTCCCTCAAAACATTGCAAAATGTTGATTCCTGCCCTGTTGTCGGAGGTAAAAGCGACAACATCTGTTGTTACTTGTCCTTCCGCCAGGGGCTCATGTGCTGCAATCCCAGCCATGGATTGGTGATGGATTGCTAACAGCGGTACATCGACCATGATGGGTGATCCAATCCTGAACCCATTGGTGTGACCTGAAAACACCCCCCCAAACGATCCCAAAGATTATCATTCCAGTAGAAAAAGATATGCACACATCTATATATATATATACATACACATCATGTCATCAATCGTTGAATAGACCCTTGGCTACCCATCTTTGCCGCGGTGGTGACAAAGCTCCGTGGTCACCAATGAATCCACCCCCGTGGCTTGGTAATCCCCACGGCGCCATGGCTGTTTAACGTGTCGGCTGGACTTTGCAGTCCAAGACTGGACCGAAGAGAGAAAACATGTCCTGGAGCGGAGATTCTGAAAGGCTCGCCCCCCGTTGAGCTCAGGGAATCCATTGATGAGCTCGGGGAATCCACTGAAATCATGGTGAGTTCGTGAACCACTGATTGAAATGGAACATCAATAAAACACCATCAGTTTCGCTGTCAATACCTAGTGTTTCATCATCAAACAGGGTGGGTGTATGGATCGAGCTGGGTCTCCCATTGTCCGTCTAAGCTCAGGATAAGCGAGCAGCTGATAGCGAGCGGCTGATCACCATGACCTGTGACACATGGCACGAGTTGCAGATTGCTGGAATTGCCTAGCCAGGAATCATGGTGATGTCCACTGGATTAACCATCTTGAACTCGTTACATAATTATGGAAACCATAGTTCATAGAATTTTTTCATCCAATTGTCTTGCAGGAAAAATATCCATAAATGGTTCTTATTAAGCCAGTTTCCTGCAACTAAATCCTATAACTCCTGTGCCAGGAATCTTGGGCTGACACCATGTCATCACCGCGGCATGCTGCCGATTCATGGGTCCAGCAATAGGATGTACACCACGACCGTCACCAAGATGAGCGTTGTAGAGAAACTCCTGGTTTTGGGGTGAGTTTCATCTTAGGAAACATCCAAATTCACTGGTTACATTCACCATCGTTCTAGGGGTTCATCCAGCTAGCTTCTAGGGTGCAACTGTTGACCAACTGCGCGGGAAATCCATTTTTTGAAAGTCGAAAGTTGTCACTCGAAAGGGGTGCGATTCCGTTTTTGCTTGACTGAAAAGAATGCCTCTGATGTCATCTTGCAACACAGTGGTACATGATTGATTCTGGTCCCAAAGATTCTTGGTAGTGGTTCAGAAGCCAGGAAAATTTGATAGATTTGGTTCGTAACTGCTTAGCAACCATGGTTCAAACCCAATTGATGGACGGTTCATCACTCCAGGATCACTCGATCGGGTGCTCTTCCCAGGTCCAGCAAGGACTGCGAAGTGATCTTGCGATCCAAAGCCTGGCGATGGTCGCCCCAGTCACCCAGCAGTGACAGAAACTCGGGTTCTTTACAACCTGGATGTGCACCTGGTTTTAGTTCGGTTATGAATCATGAAGCCTACAAGGTAGGAGTTGTAACCTCTATAACCATAGTTAGTCAGCAGTTTCTAAGTAGTGAATCAAGTACCTCATGAACCGACAACTGCCCGTGGCAGACTACTCAAAGGGAGACAGCGGCGTGGTGATGCCAAGTCGACCATCTTGGAGGTCAACCAACTGTTCAGCTGCTCCAAACGCGTTGATTTCAAGATGTCCGAGCAGTAGTTCTATGTATTTCTGGCAGCCTTTTCCGCTTTTCCAACAACCAACGTGTCCCCCTCCCTCATTGGTTGTCCAATGTCTTTTTCAATCAACACCATTCCTAACAACCAAGGTGCCCGACAGCGTTCTTAAATTCCATGAAATTCCATGATACTGCTTGTTTCTTCATGGTGTGAAAATGGTATATCACCCTCCCTCAGTGCCGAAGAAGCGCATTGCTTCACTGTGTGTTTTTCATGGCCTCCAAGTGCAGACGGTTCCCCATGTCCTGGGATGTGGTGGTTCGGACACAGATGTCAGAAGGGGCACCTATGAGCATGGAGGTGCCTATCTCTAGTTGTGCATTTGCATGTGCATATGTGAAAATAAAATACATATTAAACGAAAGTACTCAGCGCATCTCCCTGTTTATGCACATATGCTGAAATAAAGATCTCGATACTTAGTGTGTGTAATTGTTAATGTTGTTAGTCTACGTACTCACCAATGCATGGGTTGAATATTGACATACAGTCATCGCGCAGGTTCATGGAGATAACACCTTTCCAAATGCTGTGGACGGGCTAGCACTAGTGGTTGGCTCAGGGTAAAGATTGCCTGGCTAGCGCCTGAGAATTCTGGACACTGGCAGACTCGATCTCTGGGAAGCCAATCCTGGGAGTTTGAAATCACCATGTTCAATAGGTAAAGCATCTGGCAGTGGGTCAAAACCCTGTGTTCCCTACTTTTGGTTGGTTATTATCCCCTAGTATTGGTTGGTTAATATTGACCCACAGCCATCTATGAATAGTTTTCAACCTGCAGGTTAGTTTACCAGAGAATAATACGGAAAATGATGACCAACTATGACCAAGTATGGTCATGAATCATGATGTAAAATGGTTGACTCACGTTGACCATTGATGTTGATTGGTCATGGGCGGTCTCTGGTGATCCACCCTTGTAATGTCGCGCAATCCCCTGAGATGCCATCTTAAGTGAGCATCTATACACCATTATACACCTATATCCCGGTCGGAACTCGGAACCTATAATTCACATAAATGTACGTGTATGCGTTTATAGATGTAAAGATCAGTGAATCGATTGGACATAACTGTACTGTTCGCACGAATATCTATAAATCAAATCCATGTCTTTTCGTATCGACACCTCGAAAGACGATCTATATCCTGAACCACCTAAGAATGATCAGCACGAACACCTGCAGTGTTTTCGGTGTGAAACTGCATCTGGTGTACCCCTGGTGTACCATCATGAACCATCCTATTTCAACTACTATATCCCCTACTGATGGTTCATATTGACCCAGCTCGCCATTTCTCTTCACCATGAATCTCTCCATCAACGATGCGCTACTGGCACAACCAAGTTGATGATTTCTGCGACCTGCCAACTTGGCTCCCCAACCATGGTCTTCCAGATGGCCTGGCGACCCGTTTTCGGCGAGCCGATCAGCTTTCGATTGTTGGCCGCGATCCGGGTGATTCAGAAGGGAATGAGGAGATAGCAGGACCAAACGAGGCCAGAAAATGGAAAACAAAAGGCAGATAAACGCAAAAACAAGCGAAAAGAAAGAAAAACAGAGAAGAAAACGCAACGGTAACCACAACAACCACCACAGCAGCGGCACTACAAAGCCAACTGCAACAAGAAGAACAAGAAGAGTAATTAAGGACAATCATGACAGCAGTGATAATGAGAAAGGATAGAGAAGATCAAGAAAAAAAAAGAGAGCGGGGCTCCGTGGGGGTGTGATGTTTGAATAAAAATGATCATAAAACACTGTAAATACCAATGTTTTCTGCATCCAAGGCCTCTGAAACCTAGGCGAAACGCAAATTTTTATTATTGGATCTTGCATGATAGCCTCAAAACCCTGACAGGCACAAAAAAAATCAAAAAAAACAAAACCAGGAATGCACGAAACCATGACAGGCACAAAAAAACAAAAAAAACAAAAAAATCCAGAATCTATGAGACCCCCCAGCCTCCTTCCTGCATAGATCCTGATTTTTTTGTTTTTTTTGTTTTTTTGTGCCTGTCAGGGTTTTGTGCACTTCCTGGTTTGTTTTTTTTGTTTTTTTTGTGCCTGTCAGGGTTTGGTGGCTTTTGGTTTGGTTGTTTTGGTCCCTGTCAAGGTTTGGTGACTTTGGCTTCATATTTGCTTTTCAGTATATAGGCATTGCTGATATGTGATTAGTAATGGCTGCATTCATGCTTTATTATAGATGCAAATGGTGATTGGAAATGTCTACCAACCGTCATCATGAAACATTGAATCAATTGTTTGATGTGGCTCAGGATAGCTATGTTATTAGCAATGAGATATTACCATTGCTAATCAATTTTCATCTTTACTAGCTACTAGTATGTATCACCAACGTCAACATTTTTTGATAGACAATGACTATATTGAAAGTCAAATGTTATAGATGATAGTCACAATTGTTTATAAACTGTGGTTATCAAACATCAATACTATTACTTTTTGCAGGATGAGTGTAGCATCAGTACTAGGTACCCTGAATGCTAATCATTGTTAATTTCTGAAACCGTTACTATGGAACATCAACCTTATTCCTATAAGATGGCTATTCATTTTGATCGATATTGCAATACTATAGATGGTGGTTAGAATTATTTACTGGCCATGATTGTTGCACATCAATATTATGATTCCATGCATAGTGGTGGCTACAGTAGTTAAATGGTACCATCACCGCGAATCAAATTTGATCTTCATTAGCTATTAATACTACAACTGCAGTCTTATGAGTATATCATTAATGGTGGTAATGTTGATCTTACAATGCTTTAAATTATAATTAGACATCTTTATTGAACATCACTGTTAGGCATCGGCACTCTTAGTATGCAGAGTGATGGTTGTAGTAGGTACAATGAATAGTTTAGAATAGTCGCTAAGTGGCATCTCAAAGACACCAATACTAAAATGCTTCATGGTGATTGCATTAGTACTACAATACTGTGCTTTCTAAGCATTAACCATCACTATTAGGCATCTGTATGATTGGTCAATCATTGATCATGGTTTTGTCAAGTTTTGATTCTACGAATACGATTGATAAGGATAACTGCCATTTCTTATGCTGAGGTTACCAGAGGATGTGATTTTTGCAGTTTTACCTGGGTTTTAGCCACTGTGTTGAGAGAAAACACTCTAAATACCATTGTTTTATGACTATTTTTGATGAAAAATCACACCCCCATGAGGCCCCGTTCTGAAAAAAAAACAGGCAGAAGCATTGGCACAGTCTGCATGTGACCACCGACTGGTGACGATACTTGAAAGGAGATTGACAAACTTTTAGGTGGTCCGTCATCGGATGCTTCAAGCCGATGCATCAGTGCAAAGATTGGGAAGCAATCTCTCCATATCTATACATGGGTGTCTTAAGATAGGGGTACTGCACCCCAAAAATGTTTGGTTTATTTCTACAAATGGTTAATAAAGGATGACTTGGGGGTCCCCCCATTTTGAGAAACACCCATGTAGTTGTTCACATCCCATCAATGACCATCGTGTTGGGATGTCCACCGACCATTCTTCCGCATGGGAAATGACCCAGCCCATTAGCCTTCTTCTTGTTGACTATAATCCTCTCTTATCAACCATTAACCAGCCATTTGAGTCTTTCTCAAGTTTCAGGTGTACCCCTAAATCATCCTTTATCAACCATTTGGGTTGCAATAAACCAACCATAGCCTTGGGGCTTCCCAAGTCGCAGATCGGTCCCACGCCTCCACGGTGCTCCAGAGCAAACAGCGACAGGTTTTGCCTGGACCGCCATAAACCCAGCGTGGTGCTTGCGGTACCGGTGCACCAGCTGGTAGGTTGCGCCTGCTAAGGAACCCATGGTGACTTCATGACGTGCTTATTGGGAGATAATGACCAACCATCATAGATAGTAGTGTTTTCACTACAAATGGTTGGTAAAGGGATTCTGTCATGATCAATCATGTTTGAGATCCAGTAAAAACGGGTCGATCATAGCTAAGCAAGATTTGACAATCATGGTCAGCAATCGGAACAATGACCAATGATGATCGTCAATCATTACTATCAATGGTAGATCCACTTATTAAGCCGCACCCCAGTTTATGCGTAGATAGTTGTTGCTATCACCATTCTCAACCATCTATTAACCGTTAGATATCATTAACCAACCATTAACCATCTTTTAACCATCTATTAACCATCTAGATATCAACCATTAACCAATCATTACCCTAGTTGTTGATTCACTATCAAAACGAGGCTGGTTATTCGTATGAGAATCTGCCCAGAAGCTGTGCCGATGGCTTGAAGACTTTAGTCAAATCAGGAACTTTGCGAAGTCTCCAAAGCAACCTGGTTGGTGGTTGAACCACCCAATCAGGAAAAATATGCGCAAGTCAACCAACCATTTGTATATGATTACTAGAGAATAAAGACCAACTAACCCCTGGGTTCATGATCAACCAACATCAGTTGGCCACTTTGGGTGGCAAATTGTGGGGCAATGACTTGGAGACTTCGACATAAACTGACCCAGGGAAACAAATTGTGACATGACTTTGGATCGTTTCGGTGGCTATTTCTGTGGACCAACTTGCAAGTCCATGGGTCAACCATGGCTCCCACCCCAGGATCACCCGGGTCCCCAAATTCTGTGCCGTGGATTTTTCCAGCATCTCTCAGTCGTCTTCGCGCTTCTTGCGGATTCCGCTGGCTTTCTTGCGGTTCACTGGAAAGGTGGCCTGGGCCAGTCGTCAGAGGGGCAGGGTGGTTGTTACCGTTGTTGGGTCCGCTATCGATGGTTAGTTAGCTTGGTTGTTGGGAGGGTGGCTAAGTCACCAAGTTCCCCAAAGCCAAACTGGCTGCTGGTGAGGTGAAAGACTCAAAGGCTGACATCACATGCTTTGCGCAATGCGCCCACTTAGCGCATGAGCAGCGCCCTTGAAATCTAAGATCGCACCAAAACGTTGCAATGTTCACTAGAAGATTTAATCAATACGACCCACAGTCCACGTTCAATTTTGCATGTTCAGGGTTCAGTGGTGCTACAACTGCACATGCCGCCATGTGCAAATGAGCAAAGTACTGTGAATACCATCTAAACTCTGAACAGTTCAGCTCGTGTGTCCCCAAGAAGAACTAGACATGTGGCAGTGGGTCAAAACCCCGTACCCCTGGGTTCCCCTATCATTAGCCATTGTTTTCCCTATAGTTTTGTTGCTTATTATCCCCCATTATTGGTTGGTTAATATTGACCCATGGCCACTTCATCAACCCGTGGTTTTAAGCCATGATGCGTTCCGCCAAGCATAAGATCAGCGGGCAGGTGTGGATGCGTCCAGCCCTGGCTATAGGAGTAACCCAGGGTGCCTGCCAACCCTGGGTTCGTTCCTGCGGGGGGGTGCCAAGTTGGTAGGAAAGCATCAGGAACTTGGGGAAATCACCCCCCATTTCTCAACCAAAGGTTTATTACTCCAAGGTTAACATTGTAAGAATGATCAACCATTCTCAACAATTGGCTATCCTGTCATTGTTAACCGTTACAGACTAAAAACGATTATAAAAACCATGATAATCAATACAAATCCATTATGAAACATAAACATATATAATAAATCAATTTAAAAACCATTACAGTATAACCTGTATGAAACCATTTAAAACCATCAAACAATCATTGTCAATCCATGTCAATCCAAGGTTCACCCTACAAGAGACAGACATCAGCTGCACTCCCACCTCCCGACACCCAGCTGGGCCATCACACGCTGCCAGTATTCAAGCTACCTGGGGCCCCCATACATCGAGATATAGGCAGCAAAACGTACCCTAATCTTAACCATAAAGCATGCCAACTAGAGATTGGAGGTCGTTACTTGAATGACTCTTTCAGCACCTTGTGACAAATCGAAGTCCTCTGGTGGATGGTTCCGAGGTTTTAATCACGAGATATGGCAACTTTGGTGCACAACAATATGATCATCTCTGGTGATGACCGGGCGAACTTGGCAAACAACTGATCCGCTGATCCTCCCAGCGATGCGGGGCCAGCACCACTTGCATTGAAGGGTCCTGGTTGGTGACATGGTCCACTCATCTCGATCTCAACAGTGAAGCAATTCCGAGTGCTGGGTCATTTTACGATCATTTGAGCAGCATGTGAACAAAAGGTAGCTGCCCCGTGACCTTGTGGTTTAACCCTGGGTGAACTAGATTAGCAGGAGGATGGACGTCCAAAGCTATAACTCGTGTACCCCCGTTGTTGGGTCTTCGCAAACTTAACACGGTGATAGCTTTGGCATGACAAAGGTCACCTCCATCACTATGCACATTTTGGGATGTGATGGCCACGTTTGTGGAAACACCAATAACTGCAGGTTGATCTGAGCTGGTCACCCCCTATCTGTTCACATGGCGTAGTATATAGGTTCCTCGCTGTTGGGATGTTCACTTCGTGATTGGATTGACCCATCTCCGTATTGTTGTAGATGTAAGTTGAATTGGGTTCACCTCTCACTAACAAGTAACAAAACGGCTTCACGAATATGAACCGTGGATAGTTGACTCTCATTCACCACCCAAGCAGCGTGATGTCACAACCAACAACCAAAGACTTCTTCGACTGTCTGGAAGTCAAGCAACGCGGTGAACCAATAGTCAACCATGGATTCTACTCAAAAAGTATCAGCTGATCCATGGATCACTGGCTGGCGATTAGTTTAGCCATCTTGAAGATATGAGCTAATCAACCCACCATCCATCACCATTCCAAATATTGCAGGAAATCAGAAAAGATGTTCAAAACCACCAACCAGATCATCACAAGACTCCAACCGTCCCCCTTTGGGTTGTGAATCTGATAGTGCTGTTGCATCGCAACGTTTGTGCAGCCGAGCCGAGCCACGTTTCTCGGCTTCGATCTGCTTCTCGTGCTTCTCCAAGTCTTCATCAGCCCAGGTTCCCTTCCTGACGCGACTACAACGTCTGCGTTTGGTCCCGCTGCTGGTCCCGTTGAACTACGCCACGCCTTGCGTTGGACATCGCTTCGTTGCGTTACATTTGGAGTTTTTTTCAGAGATAGGCGCCTTGGAGGTAGTACCACCCGGTGGCCCTGTCTGTTGACATAGTCAAGTTGAGAAAACTCCTTTCCAGTGCTGGCTTACCTTATGCCCTTCTACAAACAGGAAAGATACAGCCAATGCAACGGTCAATAATGTTGTGATAAAAATAGTAAAGCGCTTGCAATAGCTGCAAGTGTTTTCCAGATCTGGATTTTTCAGCCCTTACTAAATTTAAATTAGCCCTCATTGATTTTAAATCACAGAATGCCTTATTGATTTTAAATCACAGGAAAGAAAGAAAAGGAAAGAAAGGAAAAAAAGGAAAAAATGGAAAAAGAGAAGCCTTTGGGGAGAGCCTTGGGGAGAGTCCAGACTTCAGATATATACAATTGGGAAGCAAACCTCCCCCCAAAACAAAAAAATAGGGGGAGGAGGGGGTTTACTATTGTTAGGTAAACATTGATGACCAGTCAGCGGTTGCTCATTAGACCCTGGTGAAATGATGTTGAATCGATGGTTAAGTCATGGCTAATTGCTTAGTCATTGCTACAGAAACCATACATTACCATAAGTTGATGCTACCGGTTGATGCCAACGGGTGGAAACCCAGCCACATAGCTAGTCCTTGAATATTCTCCGGGATATCTTCCCATCAATGAAGGAATCGCGAAGTCAAGGAATCGCCGAGCTGCCCTGAAAGCATAGGTTCTTCCCCAGTTATTCCCCAAATGGTTGGTGATAACTCCATGGTTACATACACACAGCCTTGTTTCACAACAGCCCTTGCTCACCAAACACAGTACTTGAGCTACACCAAACAGTGGAGCTTCAGACTCTGAGGTCGATCCACCAGCGAAAAACATGGCCAGGTAGGAATCAAATACACCACTTATCACCTATCACTATCACTACTACTGACTGATCATCACTATCACATACTATCACCATCACCAGCTGGTGAATCCCATCACTATCAGCATCACCACCTGACTGTTCTCCCAATGCTGCCACTACCAGCGGTTGGTGATCGATTCGCGTCCTGCCGCCCAACTCCGTCTTCAGCTCGGCAATGGGATTCACAATGTCCTGGCTGTCCGATCATCCGTTCGGGGTTTCCCCCGGCAACGCCGCGTTCAACAACCAACGTAACGTGTTTCAGGTGACTGGGGGTGCCCTGAAATTGATGGAGATCTGGTCATTCATGATTAGTTTTAAGAAAAAATGCATTTGTGATTATATGGTTATTTACGTGGTTGACTAAGCTCAACTGGGTCACGTGGGAAACCCAGAGCATTAAGGATGTTTTTTGGGTTTTACGTTGAAACAATGCAGCTCGCATAGATGATATCTGCAGACAAAGAATGATGGTTTATCATTGCTACCCCTGGTTTTGGTATCTTGATCTCCCAGGGCTTGGAAACCAAATCTGGTGATAACCATAATAATTTGGACATTACCGGATATCACCCCTTCTATGGTTGCTGATTGAACATGCACATCTATTGACCACCATTCACCGGCATATAACAAGACTCTATGACCCAAGGGATTTTCTCATCTTGTGCCTCGAAGCTCGCTATATCGGTCAACCATACCTTTTCGATAAAGGCCACACGGAAAAAAACAAATACTAATTTCAATAGATTTGAGTTACGAATGTAAATTCCAGCTTCCCAATCAATAAAACGAGTTTTCAAGTTCGAATAGTGAATTTACATGCAAAAACCAAATTGAAGTGATAAATCTTAAATGTCAAGTACGTATTTTAAATTACTAGGAGAACTATCTTCATTAGGACTACTACATCTGCCAAGCCCGGCTGACGCAAGGGGAAGCGTGGCAGAGAAGAAGTGTTCTGACTTTGGATGTCCGATTGATTTGCGTTTTGATTTGCTTTTTCCTACATTTTGCAAAGAGTCGCATGGAAATGAAATGAAATAGATATCAAGCATCCCAGCCATCTGTCTTCTCCAAAAGGGTGTCGTCCGTGGTCCTTCAAAATTATATCCTGGATTTGTGCTTTTTTGAAGGGGAAGAAATGTAAATAAAGATAAAGACAAATGCTAAGTTTCAATAACTGACTATCATTGCGAAGGCAAATTCTCAAGTCCGAATATCAAAACTACGAATGCAACAGCTGCAAAAGACGAACACTAAATTCAGTTGCGAATCGCAGAAAAGAATCTCAATAACTACTGGAAACCAAAAATCACCAGTTTGAATCGGAAAACTAGTTGATTTCTGGTCAACTAAGCTGGAAATTACTAGGTCCACCAGCATCAACCAGCTATAAATGTTGGATTTTCCACGCAAGCAGGTTAGTTTATCAGAGACCCATTCCATCAACATAGGATCCTCGGCCTGGCAACGGCATCAAAGCACGGCAGCGTTTTACAGTGCCAGCGAAGGGCGGCTTTCGCGTCTTTGGCTCGTGTGATCGCGGCCGAGCTCTCCATCATATGTTGCGACTGGATATGACAAAGTGGCAAAAGTCAGGAAAAGAACGAAACAAAATATATCAACGACAAGGAGTTAGCAAACTGCACAAGAAAAAATCACAGAAAACAGGCAAACAAAACAACATCTGCAATCAGTCCGCTGTTGACTCTGGCCTTCAAGTTGACCTGCTGAATGGTAGTCATACAGGGTAAGCAAACCTCAAAGTTCGACTCTGACACTTTGCAAAAACAAACTCCGAAGACTACTGGGCAGGGTCACTCCGTCCAAACTCAGGTCAAACCCGCTGCCAAATATGAGGCTCTGAAGGCTGCTTGGGAAAGTCACTCTGTCCAAAGGCTGGTTGAACGCTTGGCCTAATGTCAAGCTCTGAAGACTGCTTGGGAAAGTCACTCCGTCCAAAGGCTGGTTGAATGTAAAGCCGAATGTCAAGCTCTGAAGGCTTCTTGGCAAAGTCACTCCGTCCAAACTCTGGTTGAACATGTCCCCAAATGTCAGGTTCTGAAGGCTGCTTGGGAAAATCATTCCGTCCAAACTCTGCATACCGCGTACTGTCAGGCTTTGAAGGCTGCTTGGGAAACTGACTCCCTTCCAACTCTGGTCGAATGCGTAGCCAAACGTCATGCTCTGAAGATTGCTTGGGAGAGCCACTCCGTCCAAACTCTGGTCAAACCCGCTGCCAAATATGAGGCTCTGAAGGCTGCTTGGGAAAGTCACTCTGTCCAAAGGCTGGTCGAACGCTTGGCCAAATTTCAGGCTTTGAAGGCTGCGTGGGAACGTCACTCTGTCCAAACTCTGGTTGAACTCTTTGCCGAATCTCAGGCTTTGAAGGCTGCTTGGAAAAGTCACTCCATCCAAATTCTGGTTGAACATACCGCCTGCTGTCAGGTTCTGAAGGCTGCTTGGGAATGTCACTCCGGCCAAACTCTGGTTGAACGTATATCCAAATGTTATGCTCTGAAGGCTGCTTGGGAAAGTCACTCCGTCCAAAGGCTGGTTGAAATTATAGCCAAATGTCAAGCTCTGAAGGCTGCTTGGCAAAGTCACTCCGTCCAAACTCTGGTTGAACATGTCCCCGCACGTCAGGCTCTGAAGGCTGCTTGGGAAAATCATTCCGTCCAAACTGTGCATACCGCGTACTGTCAGGCTCTGAAGGTTGCTTGGAAAAGTCATTCCGTCCAAACTCTGGTTGACCCAAACGCCTATTGTCAAGTCCCGAAGGCTGCTTGGGAATACCACTCCGTCCAAACTCTGGTTGAACTTGTGGCCAACTGTTATGCTCTGAAGGCTGCTTGGGAAAGTCACTCTGTCCAAAGGCTGGTTGAACTCTTCGCCCAATGTCAGGCTCTGAAGACTGCTTGGAAAAGTCACTCCTTCCAAAGTCTGGTTGAATGCATGGCCAAACGTCAGGCTCCGAAGACTGATTGGGAAAGCCACTCCGTCCAAACTCTGGTTGAACATGTCCCCAAACGTCAGGCTCTGAAGGCTGCTTGGGAAACTCACTCCCTTCAAACTCTGGTTGAATGCGTAGCCAAACGTCATGCTCTGAAGATTGCTTGGGAGAGCCACTCTGTCCAAACTCTGGTTGAGTGCATGGCCAAATTTCAGGCTCTGAAGGCTGCTTGGGAATGTCACTCTGTCCAAATTCTGGTTGAACCTGTGGCCAAATGACAGGCTCTGAAGCCTGCTTGGGAAAGTCACTCCGCCCAAAGGCTGGTTGAATTCACCCCCAAGTTCCATTTTCTCAAGGGTGTACGGCAAGGCCAGGTTTTCTATCATCTGGTTCATTTGACCATGGGTGGGGAGGATGGCAAGGCTGGTTAAACCTTCCAACACAAGCTCTGGATCAGCAGTGACAGGAAGTCCACGCAAGCAACGCCATGCAGCAAACAAATCCACCTGGACAGCAACACAACTGATTGTGGCTTCCTCACCGACAATGCCTTGTTCTTCCAGGGTTTGGTGAAGCCTCAGCGGCGATTGATTTTGAAACAGAGTGATCCGGGTACGTTTCTTCGGCGGGAGTTGCTCGCAAACCATCCGATACACCCCTCGACCCAGAGAGGAACCACTCAGCCGCTTCAACGTGCATCCTTCACCACTCAGGCATCGTACATGAAGGTCAATTTGGCCAGAGTGGCTACGCTTCGGCTCCATGGAGCTGCTAGCAGGAGGCATCACTGCCTAATGGACAGTACTGGCAATGGGCGCGCGCACACGCATACACACACACACACACACCACTAGCTTGAGCCGGTTGTTGTCAGTACTAAGAATGTGTTACACAAGTGCCATCCTTAGGCCTTATATCAGACATGACATTGGATCTGTTAGACTCACGGGTCACAAGCAACAAGAACAGGGCATAAGGGGGATATGATTGAGGTCGATGGATTCTGCTAAGACATGAAGAATTCCCACTACTTAAATGATACCCGAAGATAATGACTGCCCCTGGTTGAATTGTTAGTATTCTCAAATGGTGATCCTGGACCAACATGGATCAACCGGGGCAAAAGTTTGGGTGAACTGCCATGTCGACCTCATAGACCATTTGTACCATCAAACATCAGGCAGTAGCGCATATTGCCACAAATATCATGGGAAAAGTCGATGATGAATGGCATTTCCCTACTAAGTTAACCATCTAAAACTCTCATTTCCTATCACTTCCCAAGCGATGATGTTGTACAATTCACGGTTGATGAATTCTCCATTGCAAACCAGTACTAACCTTTACAAATGTATAAATGGTGGTTACTAGGCGATCACACGATTCACCATCGTCAACCTTGACGAGTGGTTGATGGTGCTTGACGATTCAGTGTTAATAAACCCAGCAGTTTTGTTGGGCGGGACCCTTGGGTCTAGGTGGGCACCTTAAGGCTGCCATCGCGTTGCAAAACACTCACAATCTCCGGGATGATCAATCATTAGCAACTAGGTGCTGATGAATGTCACTATGGTTGCTAACCATGATTACTATGGATGGCTACACCCTGTAATCAGTGGCAACCATGAGCAACACCCACTATTGACTCTCCAACATTCGCAATCATACCATCGTTGGTAACTATCGCTCACGACTATCAGCTATCATGACCCTGTTCTGACCATCAACCATCGTTAATAAACTATCAAACATCATTAACCGTCGTCACTCATCATTATTCATCATTACTCATCTCTCAACACCATAGAACATCACCACCATCACCATTCTAACCATCATTACCACCATTGAACATCACAAACATCTTCACTAACCATCATGATTCGCTGGGACCCTTCTGGTAGCTCCTGGCCTCCCTCCTAACCAGCCAATAACAGCAGCGCGCCATACCCACAGCCTCCGGCTCATCAAACTCCGCTGCCATGTTCTCCGCTTCCAACGCGGCGGCCGCAGCCACTTCTGCGTGGTTCGACCACATGGAATCCTGGCAGCGGCGCGCCAAGATGGGGTCTCAAGAGAGGGACACTTGTGACCTGGCGGTACTTTCTTAGTCGGTACGATCTTGTAAGATACAGATTCGGCCGGTAGTACCTGTGGTGAACAAATCTAACTGGTACCACCAGTCGAATCAACTGGCTTGGCTCCCCAAAGGCAGCAGAGAACTGCACGCCCCCACTACCCCACAAGCGATGGAGTGGTGAACGCACATACGAAGGTTTGGTTTCAGAAGCATCCAAGTCAATCAGCCGGAAGCAGGCAGGTATTCAGCGAATCATAATCCACAAGCGATGCTGGGGATGGGTCATCAACAGGTGATGCTCTTCACCATATGCTCAGTTGTAAGCTATCCCTTGTCAACTCAGTTTTTGGCAGCATGAGTATTCTCCCCTTGCAGTGGCTGGGCTCATTGCTGAAACATTTGCCATAGTTTGCAATGTGGTTTTTGTAATGGAAATACTCCACCCAGTTGGTTCGACCCAGGTGCAACTGGCTAATATGATCATTGACGATCCACGCATCATTAACCAGGATAAACCATCATGTTGGCCATCCCACCATCAGCCATCCTGAACCATCCTGCAACATCCTGAACCATCCTGAACCACGCTTAACCATTTGCCATCCACATCATCAGAACCATCATTGGATCCACATCATCATATCAACCAACACTAATGATGACCGGGGGGTGGGCCTATCATAGTAGTTGGCCTTATTGACCAACAGAATGATGAACAAATTTGATCACTTACCGCGGCAAACCGCATGCGTTAACACTTGTTATCCAACGGACAAATCATTAGTTTCACTGAAGTTGCATTATTCACAAACTGGCGTAGCTCATGGACCATCTATGTGATTGCTAGCTTTTCCCCAAAAAAAAGCGATGCCTTCCTACAAAAGTGGGTTTCCTCCAATTACAAAACACTGATTAACCCGGGGTGAAGATAAGCTACTCAAGCAAATGTGCTGTTCAACCGTCCATGCTACCTACGTAGTTATTCATAATCTGGCAACCATATTGACCGTCACTTTCACATCAGTTTTAACATTAATGAATGAATGCTGATCAGCCATCATCTTCGGTATATCGTACAGCACTATTGGTAGTTGATGATCACTGCAATGTGCTATCAATGTCACCTACACGTTAAAAATTCCAGCTTAAGCCCCATAGACATCATATCAACGTTAGCTTAATCACAACTCAATTGCCCAAAATCATCCATGCTACCTACTATAAGCTAATGTCAATTATATTATTCCACCACTATAGTCATTCTGATAACTAATGTTGATCTTACCTAGTACAGTGAAATTCAGCTTCTGGAAGGATTTACGTTACATCTAGAGTTACTACAGTGATTTCCTACCACTACAGTCATCTAGATGTTATAGTTTCCTACCTACATACTATAGTTACCACTATAGATTTCCTACCACTATAATTACCTACCACATGTATGTTACCTACTGTGGTTATCAAAGCACCTTCGCTTACCAGCGCCATCAACCTTCAACGGAAACTCTCCAGCGCCCGCCTCTGGTCGCACTTCCTCCCACACGCCCACGAAACCCGGGCGGGCCTTGGAAGATGTGAGGATCATTGAAAAAATGATGACTAAAATGATGATTATTGACGGTTGATGATGCTTCATGACGCTTAATGACCGTTACATATTGATGATCAATGACGGTGAATGGCGATGAATGCTGCTTCGTGATGATAAGGATTGCTGATGGCTGCTGATGGCTGCTGATGGCGAACCTGGTGACGCAGGTTTGCCCGAGGCCCTGGGGCTCTGAGGTGAATCAGAGTCAACTGGTGTCAGCTGACCATAGGCAATCTTCTAGGGAATCAACTGGTGTCAGAATCCTCTGGGAAACAGAGGTTCCAACAATCATTGGATCCTCTAGGGATCAAATTTATCTAATTACTACCAGGTAAGTAGCACAAAAACTTACCTGTGTCATTATCACTACCCAGCTATCAACCATCATTGTGCCATCTTTGTTCACCAGGTGATCCTCTGGGGATTAAACATCACCATGATAAAACCCACAAACAACCACCAATCAGCCACTAAATCAACCACTACGCTCCGGTAGACTAATCTGCTTGCCTGGAAAGTCCATCATTTTAGCTGGTTTACCCATTCATTTCCACGTTAGTTTACCAGAAATCAACCACCAAATCAACCCCAACCATGTTTGGCCTGGACCATCTGTGAAAAATCATGACTAAGCATCACTTAACCACTCAATCAACCACTAAATCCATCATTTATAGCTGGTTTAACCCCTGAATCAACCACTAAATCAACCTTCCAACCATTCCCCACGCCCCTGGGCTTCCGCACCGGCGGCGGTGGCGCTTTGGGCGGCGGCCCCGGTGCCTTCGACAGGTCCGGGGCATCCAGCTCTGGTGGCCTGGGGACGAGGGTGATGCGCAATGGAAAGGGCTTAGAAACATGCCATTTTCGATGGTGAACTATGGAAAATGATAGAACTAATTAATAAGCATATTTAATCAGTAAACCACCATGGGTTCCGATAATAGGGTTACTATTTAATAGAACTAAATTTTTCGTAGGGTTTACTATAGTTAATAGAGAAAATAGTGGTTCATAGATTGTTAACTATAGTTACTAGTAGGTTCATAGATGGTTAGCTGTAGTTAATCAGGTTCACAAATAAAGAGGGGTAAAGCAACGAATAAATGGTGGTTTCTCAAAATAGGGGGACTCCCAAATCATCCTTTCTATTAGTCATTTACAATAATAAACCAGCTATTTTGGGGTACCCCTATTTTGAGAAACCACCAAATAGGGACATACCAAAAATCAATGCTAATGGGTTGTCTGGGATCCGAATAGCTCCCCAGCGGCTTCAAGGGATCATCATCCAGGCTTCGGACTCGCCCGCCCCCGATCTCACCGAAGAGATAAGTAGGGTTGATCAATGAGGAACTACCCTCTGGAAGTTTAAAATGGCAATGGAAAATTCACCATAAATGGATCATTTCCCTGGGTTTCTCTATAAAATAGGCTGATTGTTCATTGCCATGTTTACCGGAGGGTAACACACAGCCGGAACTGATCAATTCAGATGGACAACTTTGCATAGGGATACAACTTACTAGGATCCCAACACTCATGATGAGCAGGAACGGTGTACGGAAAGTATCCAAGGCCCCAGCCATGTCCTGGACGGTATCCAGCAACTGACTGGATGACTTGGATGTTGAATCTTGGGATGGGTTTTTTTCGGCCGAACGTGGGGAAAAATCAATCAATGTTGTAAAAACAAAAGTAAACATGAAGGTTGCCAGTTTCAATCATCAGGTCTCGGTCTGCTCTGCTTTCTGCCTGCGGAGTGTCAATAAGTCACGCCAGTTGCGCCGGTCATTCTCACGCAGCTTGAACTTTGGACATGGGAAAATTGATTGGCTACAGGATGAAAACTCCGAAGTACCTAAGGGCCTTAGGCCTTGGCATCCTCGGCAGCCATGTGCTTGATCAGGTCCACCACACGGGAGGAGTAGCCCCACTCGTTGTCATACCAGCACACGACCTTCACAAAGGTAGGATCCAACATGATGCCGGCCTTAGCATCGAAGGTGCAGGAAATTGGGCAGGTCTCGAAGTCAGTGGACACCAAGGCCTCATCAGTGTAGCCAAGGAAGCCCTTCATGTCACCCTCGGATCGCTTCTTCATCTCAGCGCAAATCTCCTCATAGGTGGTCTCCTTCTCCAACTCAACAGTGAGGTCCACAACGGACACATCAATGGTTGGCACACGCAGGGCCATACCAGTCAGCTTGCCCTTCACCTCGGGGATCACCTTGGCCACAGCCTTGGCAGCACCGGTGGAGGATGGGATGATGTTGCCAGGGCCGGCACGGCCACCACGCCAGTCCTTCTTGGAGGTGCCATCCACGGTGGGCTGAGATGCAGTCATGGCATGGCATGTAGTCATCAAACCGCGCTTGATCCCCCACTTTTCTTGCAAAACACGCACAGCTGGGGCCAAGCCGTTGGTGGTGCAGGAAGCGCAGGACACGCACTCCATGGAGGTATCGTAGGTGTCCTCGTTCACACCCATCACAATCGTGTGAGAGTCATCCTTGGCAGGGGCAGAGAAGATCACCTTCTTGGCACCAGCCTTCAAGTGGCCCTGAACCTTCTCAGTGGTCAGGAACACACCAGTGGATTCGCAAACATACTCCGCTCCGTGCTCTCCGAATGGGATCTCAGCTGGGTCACGGGTGTGGGACAAAGCAATCTTCTGGCCATCAACCACCAGGGAGTCGCCATCCGCCTCCACGGTTCCATCATATTTGCCATGGATCCTGGGCTGCGCTTGACTTTGTCCAGTAGTACCAGCTAGGTTTATCACCAGCTCGTCCCCAGCAACGTTTTGCTGATTTGGAATGAATTAAGCTGGTGATTTGCAAATTTGAGGTGGCTCTAGATGATCGTTGTCAATGGGAGTTACCGTTTAGATGCTGGTGTGTAAATCTAAGTTGTGTTTAGATGGTGGTTTCAAAAATTGAAGTTAGATCCCTCATACTCATCCCACCCAGAGTTGTCCATTTTTAGTCAACCGATATGGTTCAGTTCGAGGTAAGGAACTGGGTTCGGTGTGCAATCCCGAGCGCTCTGGAAATATGAAACAAAAATAAACAATTTGGATGATTTTGTACGTTCTTAACATAGTCGCCTCCCACTGGCTAGGGGTCAGCAGCCCCTACTCTGTGTGCAGTCAGCGCTCCCGGCCCTCACACACCTGGTCAGGACTATCTTAAGCGCAGATTGAACATGTTTGAGGGTGGGGGCAATGTGCAGTCCTGAGCTTTCCCGAGTGCACATGGAGGGGACGCTGCTGACCCCTCTCTCGTATGCGGTGACTATCTCAAGTGCAGTTGGTGAGTATACAGTGGAATTTCCCTAAAAACAAACATGATTCACCTATCTTGGTCTTGCTTGCTTCAACTTTGAACAGTCGGAGCTATACTGCTCGATCGCGTTTTACATCCAATTATATATAATGGTGATGATGATGGTGATGATGATGATGGTGGTGATGATGATGATGATGATGGTGGTGATGATGATGATGATGATGATGGTGATGGTGATGGTGATGATGATGATGATGATGATGATGATGATGATGATGATGATGATGATGATGATGATGATGGTGACGGTGATGATGATCAATGATGATGATGGTTATGATGATGATGATGATGGTGATGATGATGGTGATGGTGATGGTGATGGTGATGATGATCAATGATGATGATGGTGATGATGATGATGATGATGATGATGATGATGATGATGATGATGATGATGATGATGATGATGATGATGATGATGGTGGTGGTGGTGGTGATGATGATGGTGATGGTGATGGTGATGGTGATGGTGATGATGATCAATGATGATGATGATGATGATGATGATGATGATGATGATGATGATGATGATGATGATGATGATGATGATGATGATGATGATGATGATGATGATGATGAATTAGTGGCTAATTTCAGGTACACTAGAGGGCGTGATACAACTAACTAACTTACCTCATAGCTTACAGATGCTAGTGAAAACAACCACAATGATTTACAGTCCACCCCAGCTATGTTTGAAGGGAACGTTTCAAGAATAGTAGCTGCAAAATTTACTTTCCTCAACATAAGCCAACAACCATAAGGGCGTGATGCTGAATAAACAAAAGCACTGCAAGGACTATGTGTCGATCCAAGGATCGTGTCATATTTCATCATGTAGGCCAAATAGTCGGAGTCGTAGCTGGCGTTGATCAACTTCAGCTCGGTCTCTGGGTCCTTCATGGCAATGCGGGCCACCTGACGGCCAATGCGACCGAAACCATTGATGCCAACACCCACTGCCTCCATGGAAGTGCGGTTCTTGCCAGCACGCCTTCCAGCAACACCAGCCACAGCCAGGCCAGCCACTGCACCCACACCGGCCATGGCACCCATGGAGGAGGATGATTGGGAGGACTTGGCATAGCCGGAAGCACGGAGACCAGTCCTGGCTTCCTGGGCAACTGGGCCGCTTGCAACGAAAGCGCTGCTCAAGGCAGTGGAGGCCACGGCACCACCAACGAGCAAAGCCACGTTCTCAACGGCGGAAGGCATGGTGCTGCAACACGAAGCAAAAATGACGAGGAGACCTTCAAAACTGAGCCAATGCTTCGTTCAATGGATAATTAGTTATGTGGAAAGCCAATGCTTCGTTCCTCCTGCTCTTTCCACATCGTGGTTTTTGTCACCCCAATAGTGGTACCTCCAAACAATCCCAAAAGTCTGGAGGGAAAGCAAAGAGGCACTGAGTATGGCTTGTCAAAGACACACACTTCAGGGAACCCAATTGCCACTTCTCCTCTATGGTCAGTGCCGTGCCTCATGTCCTGTTCTCAACGGCATTTATTGACAATCAAATGTGTGACAACATTGTCTGTCATCATCCCTCTATCACTGTTTACCATTGTCAACAACCATTTTCAGCACGGTTTGCACGCACATTGACCACTACTATCAACTATCCACCATGAATTCCCATCCAACATAGCTATTCACAGCTATGAACTATGGACATAGCTATGTTTCGTATCCAAAAAACATCAGCATTCATCAACTATCCGCGGCACGTTTCATCATCGAATACACTCTGGTGAACTAACATAGCAATGGAAAATCACCATGTTTTATAGAGAAACCCTGGGAAACCAATGATAATTGGTGGATTTTCCATTGCTATGTTAGTTTACCAAAGGGTATCTACGCTTCACCATTTGTCATCCTCCCAAGTCGCACCGCGACTCGCGCGACGCAAACGCGTCGCAAGCTCTTCACGGCCGCCCAGCCAGCCATTCGTTGCCGCCTCTGCCAAGCGGAGACCTGGGTGTCCTTGTTGAAGTAGTACCTGGCTGAAACGGATGCTTTCGACCTAGCCAGTGACTGGGGAACCCCAAGTTATGTGTGTTTTATCACTACAAATGGTTGATATGATTTAATATTGGATGATTTGGGAATGCCCCTATTTTGAGAAACCCCCAAATCTTCCGCTACGACCCTGGGTAGGTTCTCAAAATGGGGGGGTACCCAAAACATGGTAGGTTTCTTGATGATTGATGTAAAAGATGATAACCGGGCCCCTATTTTTAAAAACCACCAGTAGTACCTGGTGAATGTTGCTTCATCCATAATGGTTTCAGATTTTTTAATGATGGCTGATGATGCTCAAGAATGCCTAGTGATGGTCAAACATATGGTTCATCATGGTGAATAATGGCTAATAATAGTAATCGTTCAGAATTCTTACTGACGCTTGATCATGCGGCTAGTTGTGGTTCAGAAGCGGTGCGTCAGTATACTGGGTTGACAACTATGGGCAACAATAGTTAACGGCGCGTTAATCCTGGTTGACAGTAGGGGGGACAACAACCAACAACAGCCAACACCAAGTTGCTTGAGGACACTGCCCCCAGTTGTTACCAACATGCTATCGGTTGGGTCACAACCACAACCAAGGAGAAGTTTCCCACGGTCACAGGGATGAATCAACCAAGGGTACTCCCCCAAGCCTTGGAATGATTTCCAGCTACTGCTGTCAAGCTACTATGTACACCCGTTGGGGGCCGTGGACCAACTGCTTGTGGGATACTGTTGACGGGAAGTCTCGGTTGCAACTAGGGTGTGACAAGCGATGGGGTGATAATCCAATTGAGAGCTCACAACCAGGAATACAGCTAGATGTCGCGCTGGTTTTCAATTTTTCTCACCACACTTGTTCTCGGCTGTATCATCATCAAACCATGCCAGCAGAAAGCATTGTTTGATCTTTCAACAGAAATCACGGTATGACATGATACCAGCTGGCAGTGGGTCAAAACCCTGTGCCCCTGGTTCCCCTATGATTAACCATTGTTCTCCCTATGAAATTGTTGGTTATAACCCCATTTTGGTTGGTGAACTGCTTGACCCATAGCCAGCTTGTTCACTGGACTGACTCATGGCACACCCAAACCTGGTCGCTAAGCGCACACTGCTCCGGACTTGGGATCAGTGCACACCTGCAAGCCATTTTTGCACATTTGACTGACGAGTTTGGTTGTACAAGTTCTTGCAATTTAAGAGTGGTTAAGAATCATTACTGGAAGTGTACATCATTATCATCATTGTTAATAACCAGCAGTTAAGAATCATTCATACTGTAAGAATGGCTAATCAGTACCAATTTGATTCATAATGGTTCATCCTAGCTATATACAATCAATAGTGACCGTCCACAACCAACCTGCTTGATGGCTCACCCTACGCACCTCTCAAATGTTTGTCATCCTGCTTAGTTCAGTTGGATAACATAATTTCTGCATGCACATATATGCTTATGTTGATACACATGACACACATGTATACACCTACATGAATATAGCAAAAACACACCTGTATAATCCTGTATACCTATATATGATGTATATGTGTGTGTGTGTGTTTTGTTCCTCCATTTCCATTTCGGAAAATCGACACGAAAACGAATTCCCTTGATGAGCCTTCCTTTGATTCATTGGACGTGTCTCCATTGGAGTAATCCAATTGTAGCTACTTGAGGTTGTGCATAAATGGAGGACCCCCAAAACTGGTGGTCTCCCTAATCATGGTCAGAACTTGGATGATCAACCTACTGATGCAAATCTATTGGCTACCCTACTAGAGACGTAGCCGCTACAATGAAGGGTTTTACAACTAACTAGGACGCTGAATTTAGAGGAGTGGAGGTTCTACATCACTCTACCAAAGACCCTCAGCTACGTTCCTCAACCCCCAATTAAGGGTGGCAATGAATTTGTGCCTGAAAGCAGCACGCTGTCTTGTCTTTGGGTCTAGATTTCTGTTATCTCGACCAAAGTACGCAGCATACATCAACTGACCATATCTGCAAGGCTTGATTTTGAGACAGCTCCAGTTAAGCAATACATCCAGAAAACTTTCAGCTAGGCACGATCGCGCTAGATGCCATCAATTAGCCCCCAGCGCGGTGGTAAGGCCCGCCGTTCAGAGAATCAGTCTGGCACCCGAGAACAAGCCCTGGCACATGATGTGTCGAAGCAGAAAGCAGGTGCAACTTCATGCGCGTGATGATACGCAGAGTCATGTGACAAGAGTGAGGACTCACGTAAGAGTGACCACTCACGTCAGCTATCTTTCAGCTAGGCACGATCGCGCTAGATGCCATCAACTGGCCCCCAGCGCGGTGGTAAGGCCCGCCGTTCAGAGAATCAGTCTGGCACCCGAGAACAAGCCCTGGCACATGATGTGTCGAAGCAGAAAGCAGGTGCAACTTCATGCGCGTGATGATACGCAGAGTCATGTGACAAGAGTGAGGACTCACGTAAGAGTGACCACTCACGTCAGCTATCTTTCAGCTAGGCACGATCGCGCTAGATGCCATCAACTGGCCCCCAGCGCGGTGGTAAGGCCCGCCGTTCAGAGAATCAGTCTGGCACCCGAGAACAAGCGCTGACACATGATGTGTCGAAGCAGAAAGCAGGTGCAACTTCATGCCAGTGATGATATGCAGAGTCATGTGACAAGAGTGAGGACTCACGTAAGAGTGACCACTCACGTCAGCTATCTTTCAGCTAGGCACGATCGCGCTAGATGCCATCAACTAGCCCCCAGTGCGGTGGTAAGGCCCGCCGTTCAGAGAATCAGTTTGACACCCGAGAACAAGCCCTGACACATGACCTGTCGAAGCAGAAAGCAGGTGCTTTGCCAGCAGTGACATGTAGCCATCAGAGTTCTGAGTTTTGGTAGTCATACCTGTACCTATTGACTGCCCAATTCTGGGGATGGACCTAGGGAATCGACATTGTGGTTATAATTGGAATTTCTTCAATGCCAACAGTCTATTTACATTTGGACCAGCAACATTGCAAGACTTGGAGCATTGAGAGATGTGACCCTTAGATAATAACATGCAGTTGCGTCGCAAAAAAGGTGGTAGTTTGCCAGCAGTGCTCATAGGCTATGGCTCAAAACCCAAGCGCCGCGGCATCCCAGATCTATGACAGCAACTTTTGGCTGGACACATCCCTTGGTTCAACTGTGACCCATTTTGGTGGCAGATTTGGGATCAATCTGGCCCATGGTTGGATACACTGGCTTGTAAACCAAGAGTTCACCATCTATCACCAGTCTAAGAGGATACCTTGCATTTATGTACACACATATTCGTCTATATCTGTATCAGTCTATCTACATACTGCATATGCATGTATACATTTCTGCACGGGTGTTTCTCATAAAAGGGGGTACCCCTAAATCATCCAATATAAACCATTCATAAGAATAAACCAACCATTTTTGGGGCACTCCTATATTGAAAAACCACCATACACACATCTATCTATCTATCTATCTATCTATCTATCTATCTATCTATTTATCTATCTATCTATCTATATATATATATATACAGATAGATACATCGTATCATTACACCTCTAAAACGCACAGCGTGTATACTACTGTAAGAACTGCTTGTTGCTTCCCTATAGTTCTGTAATCTAGATGGTATTAAAAAAAGGCCTTTAGATATGGCCTACAAAACTATGAGAATATACCAAGTATGTTATAACACTTCTGTAACCCAACTGCTTGTATACAAGTTGCTTATAAGCAGTAAACAAGCTTATAAAATTAAGGATACACCAAACTGCTTGTTGCTTCCCTGCTCCCCCACTCCGCACCAACCAGGGCGATCCCTCTGCAGCTGGTTGTGGCCTTAGCTGTCACCACCCGAAAGCACGGTCATCCCTTGAATTCTGCGGTGAACAGGAGATTAATGATGGCTCATTGATGATTAATTGATGTTCTATCGACGGCTACTCAATGGTTCATTAATGGCTAATTGGTGGTTACTGATGGTTGATGAGGGCTCATCGATGTGCAACGCCACAGTGGAAGCACGCTGGTCATGAATGGTCGGGGAGAATATTGATGTATAAGCTGATTGCTGAACTGGTTTAGAGTGGTGGATGTTGGTTCAGAATGGCCAAGAATGGCTACTGATCAGGGACCATCACCAAGCACTGTATGAGGCCTTGTTTTGAGGTCGCTAATGACCCATCCCCAGATGATCTCATCCTTCATTTTCTACCACCAAAAGGGGTTGACGATGATTCGCTCGCTGGTGGTTTCAACCCCTATGAAAAATATCAGTCAACCAGCCATTTGTTAATAATTACTAGGGAAAAGAAAAATGATTAAAACCACCAGCAAGTTCACTATAATCCCTAGGGTGCAGCAGGATTGTGTAGCGATTCTTCATCACGATCAACCACTGCTAGCATTTACCAAACACTCTTGGGTATTATCAATCATCTGAACTGCGAACAAGTATTAATCATGCACTAGACATTGCTATACATTCTTAAGGATTCTTAATCATTCTCAAATATTCTTAACCATTAATTCTTATCTGGCTGGACCAAACTAGTCTTTGTTGGGGTGTCCACCTACCCATTTGTTGGTTGGTTGATAGTGACCCGTAGCCATAGTACCATGCTAACTACAGTAGTTGTTTTGCCATTCTTGCTGGTCATTATAGCCTATTATCAACCATTAGCCATCATGAACCATGAGCTATTAACCAATATAGACCTACGATTGACTACTAGGAACAGTTATATTCTTGCCATCTAACCATTCTTGTTGGTCATTATACCCTATCATCAACCACTACCCAGTATGAACCATCAGCTATTGACCATGACAACCTATGATTGACCACAATTAACAGTTACAATCTAGTTGTTTGACCATTCTGTTTGTCATGATCCCCTATTATTGACCACCATCAACCACTACAAAACCACCAGCCATCCCTACTATTGTTGCTCAATTATGCCCTATTATCCACCATTAACCATTTATTAACTATGATAAACCGTTATCGACCACTAAGAACCATCGGAAAACCACCAACCAGCAAATCATCGTCAACCGTCGCAAGCTGAGTGCGGTCACGCTTTCGGCACCGCCTTTGCGCCTGGCGAGTCATTTTTAGCGCCAGTGAAGCACAGCGGGTTTATTCAAGCAAAACTGGTGGTTTTATGTGGGGAAAAAGGGATTTTCCATGATTAACTATAGTTGATAGTAGATGATAGGAGGTAACTTTGGGGGAGCCAACACCCTTCGGCAAACTGAGCTTGAAGCCCAAAAAATCACCATGTCTTGATCGGTAGACCAGCTGTAAATGCTGGAATTTCCAATTCTAGGTTAGTCCATGGGAGTTTATGTAGTTATCCAATCTTGCAAACTGGTAATAAGACCCATTGATACTGATCGGTTCAATCTCCAACATTTAGAACAATTGATGGCGACGGTAGCTATTAATCCCATATTCACTAAGAATCTTTCAGGAACTAGTCAGCCTCAATAGCTGAAGAGTACTAAGCCTCACTGTGCTTTCACCCGCAGATCCACAGTAACGCTCCCGGTTGGGTCGTCACGGGGGGACCGGTGGGGGCCCCCCCGTCTTGTCACGGTGCCTTCGCCTGCGGAGGCTTCCACCTTGCGACGTTTCACCTCCGAGACCATCTGCTGGATCACCTCAGAGCTGGGTCCCGGTGAGGCAACGGCGGATAGGGCGCCCCGGGAGCCCAGGGAGGAACGCTGGTAGCAGGGCTGGGGAACCACGGGACTGGTTGTGGTAGGGCTGGTAGTTCCCAGTGGGAGAACTTGACACTGCCAGCCTCACAATCGCAGATGTCATCATCCCAAGTGGATGGTGCTTCCATTATGTCACATGACACCACTGAACCGAGCTAGATATTGTCTGACTGTGTGCAATATGCATGTAAATATCTCTGTCTTAATTATACAGTCATACATTTCACCCTGAGGTAAAACACCACCAAACTCTTAAACTGGGGGTTCCAAGTCAGCCAATGCTAACGCAATACCTTCCAAGTGCTATGCGATACAACCCTTGACCTTGCAGCTTCGTGAATCTCATCCTGGGAAGTCTCGTACCAGCTGTTGGCAGTGTCCAAAACCATGAAGCATCATTCAGCATTACTGTCATTGTGACCATATTTAATTACTAGGTGGTCACCATAAATCATCATTCACTAGGATTTATCATCATCGACCATAGTTGACCACTATGTGATAATCATTGACCATGATCATTTGTCGTCAGCAACCATCATTCAGCATCTTTAACCATCCTGACCACCCATTTCAGATGCTTCACCACGCACATCTACCGGCTGTCAACTTCAGGTCTCCAAACTGCCTTCTGCATGTCCACCGCGGCGGCCTCGCAAGGCGGTCGCCCCGGGTAGCGTTGGTGGGTTGAGGAACAACCAGCCCCTGGTTGCCAACCCACCCTTGGCTGTTTCTGTTCCCAAGATTGATGCCTGAGTTGGAAACAAAAACACTGGTGGGGTCGGTCTTGGCGAAAATTTTTGGTGGATGATGGCATTGGTTCATCAAGCAGACTTACTTAACCATGGTAACCCGCAGTCAAGAAGCACTCACCCAATGGTTCATCAAATGTCATCGGACTACCATGCCGCCATAAGGAATCACCCTGCGGATGTCGCTGGCATATGCCATATGCACACATCAGAATATAACCCTTATACAATACATATTTGATCATGTTCATATATGTATATATGAATATGATCAGATACGTGTCCTATACATATATACACCTTATGTATTGTGATGTGCAGTGTCCCCACCTTCCCAAGGTATCACAAAATACATACATAATATCTATTACCCTCTAGTCCCTAACCTGGCCATGGAAAATTTTGGCATTTATACCTGGTTTCCCACACCTTCCTATCCAAAATTGCGCTTTTCCATTGCCAGGTTAGGGACTACCAGGGGGTACACCCCTGAAAACTAACATAGCTATGGAAATTCACCATATTTTGCAGAGAAACCCTGGGAAACCACAATAATTGGTGGATTTTCCAGTGCCAGGTTCAGGACTACAAAGGATAACTTGTGGATCATCGCCACCCCACCCCGGCCTCCATGGCTACTCCACCGCCAGCACCAACTATCGGAAGTCCCGGAGCAATCGGAGGTCCAGGAAGACCAGGAGGACCAGGAGCACCAGGAGGTCCAGGGGCCCCAAGTCGGAAGGCCGCCTGGGGAGCATGTCATGGTGCCGTTGGCTCATGGTTCACAAGCAAACCATAGGTTCTGCTATTGTTGGTTATGGTTATAACCATCAATAATAACCAGTATTGATGGTTGTCAGCATATTCACCAGACAATAAGCAATAAGATTTATGATTACCATTTTTGATTCACTGGGATATAATCAGCAATCATCGCCAAGGTTCATAAGATGGAGGGGGGCATGTCACAATTTTCCCCTTCAAGATCACTTGAATTTGACCTTTTGGGTATGGACACTCTTAATCAGGGACTCTCCATTCAGACCCACGTCAAAAGCCAGCATTTTTGGGTGTTAAACCCCAACAACAATGGTGACCTGTCATTCAAGTGGTGCAACAAAGCATTACCACTAACCAGTAGTCTACTAGTAGTCACCACGAGCATTCTAACAGTAAACCAGTATATCATCATGCTATCTACCAGTATTTTGCTGCCACCACCACTAACCACCGCCAACCACAGCTAGACACAGCTAACCATAGCCAAGCACCGTTCCGAACCACGGTTCCAGACCCCGGCCTTAACCGGCCGCGTACCGCCCGGCGGCGGTGGCGGCGGGGGCGCCACATCGGGATCAACGTCGCCGTCGCCCGCGCCGTCGGCGTAGGGCGCGGCATCCATGGCGGCTTTCGCGGCCTGAAAGGCTTGGAACCCTCAGATTCTCCTAGGATAGTCGTTTGTTATCCCCTAGAGTCAAACATGAATCAACCATTGGTTGGTCATGATTATCATTATTATCATCATCACCACTAACCAAACACTGGCTCTATATTAAGAATCAGTAGGATGGTCAAAGACTCATGGTCACTAACCAAACAACTGATGGTCAGAGATGGTTTGTTAACTAACTAGTCTGTGGGTACTGTAACCATCAGTTGATGGACCAACCGTTGCTTGGCATTAGCTCTATTGAGCATCAGCAAGCGAGGGGCCTCATCAATATTGTTGTTCCCTGAATATCAGTTGGTGGCATTCGCGTCAACACCAAGCGCCCATTGTCATGGACATCATACAGAAAGCAATACTAATACCAGCTGGCGATTAGTAGCACCACCAATCTGCTAGTAGTTGATACCTGTATGTTTAGAGGATGGTCACCACTAAGAGGATGATGTATAACAATCAATCATGAAAATAGACAACATTGACTGGTTGGTGGTGGAACCACCCCTGTGAAAAATATGCACAAGTGAACCAACCAACCATAGCTAGTAATACATTCCGGAAAAGAACAAAAGTCAATCAAACCACCAAACGGTCGATAGTGAGGCTAGCCATGATCATAAGATGGTACACAGCATGCGATCCTCACCACCTCAACGCACCGCCCCGATGAGTCGTCGCCTTTTCGATCTCCGCCAACTGCCTTTTGAGGTCCTGGCCGAACCATCAGGTGAAACTGTGGTGCGCTGAACGGACCTGGGGATATAGATACGGTTGGAATCATCCACCTGGGTTTAGTGAGATGAAACTCGTCAGTGATATGAACGTGTGCCCTATGTGGGGCGCCACATGTTCACATCACTGAGGATCAGTACTCACAGCTAAACCACCTGATTGGCGCCACATTTTTCATATCACCAACCACTACTCACAGCTATCCACGCGAGGCTCCACTGTGGCAAGGCGCGCTCAGCAAGTCTCTGCAGCTCCTGTTCTTCCCTCTGCCGGTCTTTTTCCCGCTGGCGACAATTCTTCAAGTACAACTGCGGGGCGAGGGCCACTTTTCGGCAGGGCAGAGAAACCATGGCCACCACAACCACCACCACTACAACCACCAACTAACAACCAATCCTCACCCAACACCAGGGCTCCAATAAGACAAGCATGTGTGAGTCTGTGGGGCAAACAAAAAAACATCAGGTCTTGGGGATTCGTGTGTTGCACTGCTGTTGCCAGCTTTCACTTCCTCACCTTCAATAGGTGAGGGAACTGAGCTGAAACGGTCTGGCTGCCTATTGGTCAAAATACTGAACCACCATTTTCATGACTTTAGGCCATTTTAACCAATCATGGTGACCTGAAATGATGAAGCTAACCTATTGGTCAAAGCTAACCACAATCTTGGAAGCCATGTCCCTCCCACCAGGCAAAAACATGTAGACATCGGGCCGCCCAGCGTTCAGAGCTGGCTGAGGCGGTAGCACTGAAGGCTCTGGGTCAACACCAAATTTGCATCTCAACAGAAGGGTCTGCGTTCAATTGATGGTTTCTCAAGTCAAAAGGGTACCTCAGCTGTCCCTTTTTTGACCATTTGTGGTAATAAACCAAGCATTTTGGGATTTTGGGGGGGTCCTCTATCTTTAGAAACCATCATTTTGGAAGATTAAATCATAGCCATTTAAGGCTCTGCTTGTTACAAGGCAACAGTAGATCCCCAACAAGAACAAGAAAGGCAGAAACATGGTATCTATTTCTGGTGGGCGTTTGCTGTGATACAATCCGGGCATGTCTAGATCGCCATCAGGCTTGCCAAGCACGCCGTGTGTGGAAGACACATAAGATGTTGTATTGGCCTATCTCCAAGCTATCTTCTCCAGCCTCCTTCTTCTCCTGGTGCATACGACCCTCTTCATGTTTCCTGGCAAAGGCTTTCAGCCGACCCAACATTGGAAAATATCAACGGCAGAAGTTCTTGTAGTTTGGCATGATTCACATTTCTGAGCTATCCTGTTTTATCTCTCTTAGCCCTTTTTTGGAAAGTGAAGCCTTGTTTTGGAAAGTGATTTCGGATTTCTTGGTATATAATATTAAGTACTAAAAGGCATAGCTGATCTTTTTGGACTTCTTTTTCTGGTGGCAATTGCCAGTCTTGACAGCCGGTCATTGGATCCTCATTGTTTCACCGGTCATTTCTTACCCCCGTCATGTAGTATCAACGTATTCCACATGCTTGTACCCGGTATGTACCCCCCACCTCTCCTGGATCATATCCCATAGACCAACCAAGTGGGTGCACTTGCCCGCATGGGTCATCAGTTGTCTAAAAATCTCTGACACAAGAAGTGGATTGTTGGAAGAGTCAGAGATCTATTGAGGATACGTGCCACAAATTCTGGAGTCATTGATGATCTACCCACTTAGCTTCCTGTTGATTCTTCTGTGGGTCAAGCCACCACGCTTGCATCTATGCCACCGATCATGGCTGCTCTGCTTTTGACCCCTTAAAGCACAGAAATGGCTGATGGTTGCCATTAATCAAACATGATGGTTATCATGCATGGTCAAATAATACGATGAATGAGTGCATTTTTGCCGGCTGAAGGGTGAGCCGGTTACTGCAAAACACCGCCAACAGAACTCCAAGCGCACACGCTGGTCTCTGAGCTTTCATCGCTGGGGGTAGCCATTCTCAACCAGCACTAGCCAGGCTGTTGGTGGGTATTATCATTGTGACTACACACTGATGTTCACAACCAGCAACCGCTATATAGGATTGTCTGTAAATTGTTAATAAATGATGTACTTTCATTGCTGGTTGGTTTCCGTACCAGTAGTGACTATTTAGAGATTGTTTAGGGGTAGCTGCATTTATGGACAGCCCCAAATATTCCAGCTTGTCATCTGTCTTCTTCAGCCAAGCTGCTCCAGAAGCATCATTCATCAACCCTTAGCCATTCGAGATTCCCTAAATGGATGGAAACCATTGCTACCCACTGTTGGTTATCGGCCCGCTGCAGCTGGTTGCCTCACTTGCCATAAATGGCCACCAGTCCACACCTGGCAGAAATGGATTGCTGAACACCAGCGATGCTCAATGTTAATGCTGAGAATGATACATGAAAATGAAATAGTGGTTAAATGATAGTTAATGATGGTCAAAATGATGCATAGATGACGCTCAATGATGGTTCAAAGGCATTCAGTCGATGGTTTGAGACTTGAACTGAGCGAACCCGTCGATGGGAAACCGGCTGGCTGAGAGGGAATTAACGAACAGGTCGACGTCGCCAAGGTGGCGCCAGGACGTATCTCCAAAACATAGACAAGTCGGGGAATTTGGGGAAGCAGCTGCTGGTAGCGCTAGGTGCCCCTGGCTGTTCACATCGCCAGTAGACCAAGCTGTTGGGATGTTCCATGGCGAACGGAGATGGTGAAGCTACCGGGGCCTGGCCACCCAGGTGGACCCCTCGGCAGGCCTTGCAATATTCGCAGAAGTTCTTCTTCTGCGAAACCCACCATTCCGTCATCCTGGTCGCTGGGCCAGTCGTGTGGACACCTGGAAATCTTTTGTTGGCAGGTTCACTTCCTTGGATGTGCCCATTTCTTGTTTACTCGTTTCACCCGCGTATGCGGAAAAACTCTCCTGCTGCACTTGTTTGTTGGAAAAGATGGTTCCTTGGGACCTGTTGGCTGCTCAGCATACAAATGTAAATACTTTCATTTATGTTTCGTAGATTTATATTCGTACTTTAGTCTCTGTATCTAAAGATTATTTGGATACCTCTATATATTCACATAATATGAATATGTATCTAGCAATGTAACTATGTATATATACATATGCACTGTTGATAGTCTGATATACTTTTTGATTCATATTCAGACATTTCGGTATTGATATGTTTCAATCACCATTCTGTTTAATGGCTGATCAACCAACCTCCCTGGCACCACTCTCAGCGTAGTCCAACTTGTGTTGGTTGATGGCCATTCATGAAGCGCGATGAGCATTTTAATATCATGCTTAAGCTGGTGGTTAAACTGGTGGTTCAACTTTCATGGTGGTTAAGCTAGTCCAATCATGGTCGTTGGTGATGATCAGTGATGTTGTAAATCCATCATGAGGCACTAATAAGCCTTGTCACAAAATGACTCTGGCGGGCAACACAAGTGGCAAAAACTGAAGGAGGGGTTGCGGATGTTTTTCGATGCCACTGCGTGCTAAATTCAATCTCCAGTAGCGGCAAAATGTGAAATGTGTCGCCTCGCTTTTTCGAGGACAAACCACTACTGGTTGGTGGTTATAAGCCATCCCTTTTAATGGAACCGAGAGGGTGCCGACCGAGGTTTTCAGCCATCACAAAAATGTCAGATAGCCAATCAACCAACCATCCCAAACAGTCGGAAAATAAAAAACGATTAGAACCACCAACCAGGTTAAGAATGACCATCCTTGGGATATTTTTAGCGTTACAAGCACTAAAATTCCATGACTATCCCATACCACTACCCCTCTTGGGATAGTTTCAGAGTGGGGGGGCAAATCGTTGGCCTTCGCTGGTGCATGTCCGAAGCCTACGAGTTTGTGGGGCGACAAGGGCATGCAGGCTGAATAATTGCTGCCAGTATTTAACCGACAATTTTAGAGATTAACCCAACTCAAGTGAATTATTCTCTCCTCCTGGGAATTCTCTTCATCTCTTTCCAAGCCGCAAAAATCTTCCAGCTGCGCACTGCTTTTTGAACTGCCCCTCACTGGGACACTGTTCATCTGCCCCAAAAAGGCATCATCTGCCACCCTAACTTTCCTCCTATGCCACTGTCACCATGGCTGCAGCCACAAGGCTTGCTACCACCGCGCTGGTGGTCGCCTGGTGTCGGGAGGACCCCCTCGCAGGAGGCTCCGACTTCGCAGGAGGCTGCGATTTTGCTGGGAGGCTCGGTTGAAACTTCACCACCACTGGGTCGTGCATGTTGAGGACGGCCCAATCCTGAGATTACTTGGATGAATCGGAATTCTCCCTTGAATCGCTTTCGAAAGTTGATGAACCAAGCCACTCCGCGCGGATGTGCTCTACTGCAATAGAAACCCTGGAGGAACCAAGACATGCAACGCATCTGCGCGTGATTAAAGGATTGAGTTTTGTGGGGAAAAGGATATATCTAGGTTTCTCAAAATAGGGGTACCCCAAAATCATCCATTATTATCCGTTTTTCAATAGTAAGACATGAATTTTGGGGTGTTCCCTATTTTGAGAAACCCCCATATAGAAAAACCCAGCAACACTTGGGCAATCCAGTGTGATGCCATGTGCAACCGAGACTCAGGTACGTAGCGCTCGTATTCGTTTCCAAATGGCAGGTGGGTGCGTTGCTGATCCATCGGCCCAACGTTGCTCAGGATAATGCGATCAAATTGATACCAGTAGTATGGATGGCAACAAGTGAGATGGAGATCGCCACCTACAACGTGCCTGGAGAGCTGGTCATGGGTCCCCAACCACTTGTAAGTTGGTAAGTAAGTCAAGTAGGGTAGTTATAGTTGCAGTGGTTTATGTCCCAACTACCTATATATCTACCACAACTGGTACTTACCCGAGTTATAACCCAAGTTGACAAACTAGGGCCCAGCTTGTACACCAGTTTTCCAGCACTCGAGGTTACTGCTCACAATGCTATGTGTTGAAATGCTATAAGTACCCGAATAGTGGCTGGGTTTCACCACCAACCATTGCAGTAATCATCACTTTTGGGTGGCTTAGGGGTGTCCTAACAATCAATCGCCCCAATGGACCTATCAATTGCAGGAAACCACGTTCTCATAATCAATGTTCATCCACACCCCTTGTGCAACACGCAACAAGCATCAACTCCCAAAACCCTTGGCTGGCAAAGCTGACACCATTGACGGTGTAGATCTGAGCTAGAGGAAGAAAGCACTCGGCACTTATCCACTGATGTCTAGGCGAATCCCCATAGTTGGGCAGTTTCGCAGTGATCAAGTCATCAGTATCACTGGTTGGCCATTGCTTAGTCCGCCACCTCCAACGAAGATCCTAAAGGTAAATTCAGACCGAGCTGTTGACATGGCCATGGGTACATGTGGTCCCCAGAACTGAGGATAGGCACCCCCTCCACAGCTAGCTATCCCCAATTTCATTGATAAACAACCCTTGACACCATCAACTCGGTAGATTGCAGGCTCCCGAGAGTGTCCAGACTGGGGCTGCTGAGTCAGCACCAGAACAGCTATCCCAAAAAAATGTCGGCCAAACAATAGAGCCCTAAGGAAAAATTGGAATACAAATAGAATGCGTTCAAACAAGCTATAAATAATAAGCGTACATTGAAGGAATTGCAACTACCAGCTACTCCAACTAGCTATCAGAATACCCACTAACCATCACTAACCATGATTAATCCATGACTAATCCATCATTAACCATCATTAAACATCATTAGCCACCACTAACCATCATCAACCACCACTAACCATCATTAAGCACCATTAACCATCATGAACCATCACAAGTGATCACAAATTTTCACCACTGGGGTCCCCCTTGCGGCCCGCCTCGTTTGCGGATCTAAGTCGCGCATGACCTCGTCGTTACTCCTGATCTCGTTGGTGTCCGCCACCAGAAGCACCTGGGAGCTGCACAGGTGGCAGCTGACCCCAGCAAACCACAAGGAGGGGCCCCCGATGGTCGCCGAAGTTGTTGTATAACTGGGGTAAAGCTGGGTAACTACCAGTTATGGAAGATATAATTTAAATGGTTAAGTTGTTGTATAACTAGGGTAGGGTAACTACTAGTTATGGAAGATAAAAATGGCTTATGAAACAACTTATGAGGAGAGGGCCCCACCTTGCACCAATTTCTGGGAGGCCCGTCATGGAAAACCAGCGACCTCAAATGCAACTTATGGAAATGACATATGTGGGGGTTTCTCTTTTTTTGGGAACCCCCGAAATTTCATGGTGTATTAAGTTTATTACTATAAAGGATTAATTGGGGATGATTTGGGGGTACCCCCATCTTGAGAAACCCCCATTCGTCTCGAGTTTCATGGGCATTTCGGCCTCGCCAGAGACTTCGCCAAACACTCTTCACGGAGGCGTTGGCCCCGCAAATGCGGTATCACTCGAAATCAAGTCACGTTACTCCATTTTCTGAACGACTTCTCCTACCATAAATTAGCTACAATAATTTTCCAGGATTGTAAGTTCCTCCACAAGTTCTTCTGACACTCCATTTTCGCCATCGCCCCCTGGCACCTGTTGAATGTTCGCCTTCTGCTTGAGTTCAGCCAGGTCGGTGACCAACAGCTTCAGCTCTGCCTCCACTGGGAGGAGCGTATGGGTCAATGTCCCCCTATGGGTTAACAAAATGACCCATAACCATTTGGCTGATAACCATATAAGATTATCAATAGCCTATGGGTTAACAATAACCTAATGATTCATATTGGACGATAAAGGGTCATGATGGTTTGATAATGATTAATCCTGGTTTAGAATAGTCAATAACCAACAATAGTGGAGAATGATGCTTAGTAGTGGATAACTATGGAGGACAAGAACCAAGAATTTTGTGGGTGATATCATGGCTACTGATGGTACACCAGCTGTACATCGTTTGGATCCACAGCCATATGGCTATGGGTCAATATTAACCAACCAATAATGGAGGATAATAACCAACAATTTCATAGGCAAAACAATGGTTAATGATGGAGAACGAGGGGTGGGTAAGGATCTCATTCCCGCCCCCAGATTTGGCTCATTCCCGCCCCCACATTGGGGGGTGGGGTGGGGAACAAAGGGTGGGGTGCTGGGGTGGGGAACAAAGGGTGGGGTGGTGGGGTGGTGGGGGAACAAAGGGTGGTTGTGGGGTGGGGAACAAAGGGTCGGGGTGGGGTGGGGAACAAAGGGCTGGGTCGATGCATCAAATCCTACACCCGCCAGACACAAGGACAAGACAACAATTGCCGAACATCACCTGAAACACGCCACACAGTGCAGAGAGCGATTTCAGAGCAGCTCCACATGCACCAAATTCTAGACCGAGTGTAATTGTGATGTTGTGTCATTGTGATGTGGTATTATTCTAATGTATGTCAAATCTCTGTAACACGGAAGGTCCGCACTGCGTACCTAAACATCCTTTGACTAGTAATATTGGTGCTAGTAATGGTAGTAGGATTAGCACAAAGAACGCGGGGGCATGAATGAGGACAAAATGCGGAGGCATGAATGAGGGACTAACCACCAGGGGTGCATCGTTTGGATCCACAGCCATATGGCTATGGGTCAATATTAACCAACCAATAATGGAGGATAATAACCAACAATTTCATAGGCAAAACAATGGTTAATGATGGTAGACTAGCTGTACATCGTTTGGATCCACAGCCATATGGCTATGGGTCAATATTAACCAACCAATAATGGAGGATAATAACCAACAATTTCATAGGCAAAACAATGGTTAATGATGGTAGACTAGCTGTACATCGTTTGGATCCACAGCCATATGGCTATGGGTCAATATTAACCAACCAATAATGGAGGATAATAACCAACAATTTCATAGGCAAAACAATGGTTAATGATGGAGAACCAGGGGTACATCGCCTGAATCCACAGCCATATGTTTTGAATTTTTGGATCGCTTGGTCATTACCAAAAGGTCACCAAACAGCGCCTCTCACTGCAAAAAAATTGCTATACCTGGTTTGTGGTTTCAACCCCTCTGAAAAATATTGGCCAACCAACCACCAACCAGATACCATCAATACTTGCCTTTTTGGGGGCGGAACTGTTGGGAATACAACCAACGATTCAGCACTTGGATCCCCATTGTTAACTTTTGCAGTCACCTTTGCAACTGCAGTTCTCCTTGCCACGCCGCAATGCTTCACAGTACTTGCGAATACCTAGGTACCATTTACAAAAAACATGCGGTGGTTGTTGTTGGTAAGACCCCTTCTTGTTTGATGTGTGCTTTTGCTTTTCAGTCATTATCAACAGGTGTTTTTGATAGTTGTTGAACGGATATTACGGGTATTCGTTAGTATGCTTGGCACTTTACAACCATGAATCGTGTAGAAAAACCACCAGTCCGACTATCGCTTGAACGAATCATGCATTAACCCTGCATGACTCTGCCTTTGCCCTTGGAGCGCCATGGAAAGGATCACCTGGTTGAGTAGCTGGTTTTGCACTCCGATCCTAGGAGTTGGAACCTAGAGATACCACAGGGCAAGCGCCCAGCTGATCACAGCGGCGCTGCTGACCTCGTGGCCCCTCTGTGTCATGTGCGGGAAATGCGCCACCACAACGATCAGCTCGAAGCCCGTCTCCTGCGCCGAGCGTTTTGCCCCGTGTGCATGTCAAAATGTGCACAAAAAGATGGCTGTGCACACTGTACCACCAAGGTTGGTCGTTTTACTTGATCCTCGCATGATTTGTTTTCATTCTAAGGTCGTAGCATGAATTTGCGTTAACGGTTGCTTCACTGAAAACTGAACGTTCATTTGTGCAAATGTAATTGAAGTGGAAAAGCGTTCGCGACTCAAAAGCACAAAAAACTGCACAAAATCCACCAAATAAATTTACCACACATAAAATCCACCAGTTAAATCTACGAAAAAACGAGTAATCCACCGTTTCCCCAGTGGACAAAGCTGGCGGCACTGGACTCCTTGTGGACAAAGGCCTGGCCGATGTAGGCCCGGTAGTCGTTCTCCTGGAGCCACCGTGAGCCACATTCATTTAGACCCCTGACATGGACCCTCCCAAATGGCTCCAACAAGAAAGTCATCATCCAACCCGAGCTTTGGCTATTGATGAGGGTCCAACCCAAGCTTTGGCTATTAATAAGGGTCTATGCTAGTATAATTTGCATCTATTTCACAAATCATGGAGCTGTTTTTTTGTTGCACGGGCTCTGGCACTGCTGGTCTTTGCGACCTGCGCTCGCTGCCAATGTTTTTGTCACTCCTGCAACCTGCTGCAGACTTTGTCAGAACGTTCTCACTCTTTTCTGTGTAAATTTCGAGATCTACAAATCCTCAGAGAGAGCTCTTCCACAGATCTCAACGGATCCTGTGCAAGTTCTCGTTGATCTCGTACAGAGCTCTTGCCCCGATGGGTCTCGGTAGGCCAAGTCTAAGCTTTTCAGCTACGCTCGACGACCACTTCGACATGAGCAAAGCGACCCACTCGTCACATGTGCTGCGCCGAACTGCACATGGTCCGCTGCGGGGTGCGCGCCAAGAAAGAAACGTAGATTTGAGAGCTGCCAGACTATCACCCTGGCGATTGGCTATCATAAACCATGATCAACCATCATTGACCATTGTCAATTATCATTAAAGGGACCGTTATTGACAAATTATCAATTGACCATGTTCATTGACTATGGATTATCGATGACCATGATCAACATTGATCAACCACCATGGACCATTAACCCCCGGATTAATAAATTGCATGGGTTGATGAATCGGGGGGTACTATGGCTTCATGGGACACCAGTTGGCTTAACCGGGGGTTCCCCCCTCTTACTCAACCAGGGGTTTAGCGCCATCCGGGGTTGACATTAGTTGAGACCCGGTTATTAACCCCTATAATTCGCCGTCATTAACTACTAATGGTAACTTGGTAGCAAGTGGTTACAATAGATCAACCATGTACCACTATTGATCAATCATGTACCATTCTTACTACATAGTTACCAATATCCACTATATTTCGCCAAGTAACCGTCATTGATCAACCATGGACCATTCTTAATGTGAAACTGTCAGAGTCGGTGGACAAACTTGCTAAGGCAGTTCTTGAAGGCGCGGGTGACGCCACACTTAGCACGTCTCGTCCCCCGAAACACCGAAACAGTGCAGCGGCCAACCGTTGGGAACGCGGAACGGGAATGCCCCAAGGTTCAACGAGAACACTGTGGGTTGATACATGATACATGGTCATGAGTTCATGAGGGTCATGGCAAAGTAGCTAGTTGATCATGATTGGTTGCTATCGTCAATAGTTCATCAGTGTCATGGCAGAGTATTGGTTGATTGCTCCTGTTGCCGGTTGGCCAAGGTGGGTGACTGATCATGCGCAACCCGTGGCGCAGTCCGGAGCGTCATGGCTCCTTTGAGGACTCGTTCTTCTTCTGCATGCAGCCCTGGATGGGTTCCAGCGCCTTGCCATTCACCTCATCGAGCGAGCTCTAAGCTGGGGCCCTTGGGGATGGCAATGATGAACCACAGGTTTGCCAGGAGGATTCATACATAGGTTCGGTAGGTAAGCTCATGAGCCTTAGGACCACTTAGGTTCGATAGGTGAACTGTTGATCTTAGTTGATGATGCTGAATCGTTCAGGAATTGTTCTAATTACTGATAATTATGATCAAACTCGAGAATCATGGGGGAAATGAAGAATCTGGTGGATGGGTTAGGTGATGATTCAACAGTTTTTTGGTGGCCTTCCGGAATCCTCTTGTGGAAACCATGATCTTGAGAAGCAGATGTTGATCATGCGACGGTCCGACGGTTGACTCAACTGACTGGGAGTATACCATTCGCTGATTAGCAGCGCACAAGCTAATTGCAAATGTGTGCCATTTGGCGTGGTTGAATCCAACATGGAAACCCGAAATTCCTATTCTTGCATACCCACATGGCCAACATGTGGTCATTCTTACTAAATAATGGTGATGAAACTATGTAGGAATGGGTGAACTCCACAATCACTTATTTTAATATCAAAAGCTCATCCACCATTGGATGCATCCATCATTGGATGAATCCCAAAATGAATGAGTCCACCAGTGGATGAATCGATCTATTATCCAATGACTCCAACTTCATTTCCTTCAGTGATTGCTGATTCTCCGCGCTTTTGATGAACCACTCACCCATGACAGAACTATCCACCTTTTTCAAAATGATCGCCGCCCTGTGACTCAACAGTGGTCATTAGGCATGTCCCAATTGGACATCACCCAACCATTATGGGAATAATCCCCAAGAGTCATCCAGTTAGGTGATGTTCAATGCCTCTAAAATGGGAGGTTTACCATTTGGTGAGCTGGGAAACTCTCCACCCTTGCAGGGAAATGTTCACCTTGCTGGGAAAAGAGTTGGTGAACTCTGCACCCTTTCGACACCTCCTTCACCGACCATCTTGAGGTAGCGAAGACCATGGTGGCAAGGTCGAAGGGGTACATGCCAAAGCCTTCGAAGCCAGGCACGCAGCCACAAGGCCGACCGATGCCTCTGAAGCACGGCTACGGTACGTCTTTCATTGATGGTGGGCTCTCTAGTCATAGCGGACCCTCCAGTTATCATCCTGAACATTTTTACCCTTTATAGCCATAAACCCATTTTGGGGGTTCCCAATGTTGAGAAACCACCATATAGGATGTTGAAGGATAATAACCATCCATTTGTAAAGGATTGATGGGATTTATCTCCACGCACAATGGTTTATAGGGGAGAATAAGCAACAATATATATAATGTTTCAACAACTACGATTGTTGGTGGTTTTGACGGTTGTCATTCAGTATCGTTCGCCCATGTGAACAAGTCAGTAAAACCATTTCATTTGTCATTCTTCGAGTTTTTGGCAATTGAGGTGTGGGAATCAAAAGTCGCCAAAATAACAAACCTTCGATCACAAAAAAAGAAACCTCCCATATGGCTGTGGTTCAAAACCTGGTACCCCCGGTGAGCATCCCCCACCAAACTAGTCTTTGTTGGGATCTTAACCTATCCATTTGTTGGTCCCTGAATAGTGACCCTTAGCCATATAACTCGTTCTCGTCCCCGCACGACGTGACTCCTATTGCACCCCCTGCATCAGCAGGCAGTTTCCGAGTCTATGGATCAGCGGACGGTCGAGCCAACCACTTCATGGATTGTTGGCTGTTGGCCATACCCCTATAATTCTCATCAACCAGCATCAACTGTTCACCATTGATTGCACACCATTCACTAATCATTGAGTAACCATTCACTATATAATCATTCACTAACCATTTGTCATATTCATAATTGATTAACCATTCACTATCCAGTAGTCAATCATTGATTGACCCTTCACTAACCATCTGTTCACCATTGATGAATCATTCACAAACCATTCACTAACCATCTTAAGTGACCATTCATCCGTCATCTGACATCCTCTGCGCTGCCTCTGGCGCCGCCACATCGGTGCTGGATGTGCCCCAGCTGAGTCGAATCCTCAGCAAAAGCACGCCGGGTGGGGCTCCCAGCTGTTGGTATAAGCAGCTTGTTACCATTGCCATATCCTGGTGGTACCATCTGAGCCACGGATACCTCGCGAATCTTTCTTGCAACTTATGACTTCTCTAACTTGGGGACCCCGATCCCAAGAGCACCTTGACAGGGAGTCTGAGTCGTTGGATCAGCGGAAAGGGTTGGTTGCCGAACGACTGGCTTCTCCCAGACCACCAGGATATGGCAATGGTAGCGCTGCAAGACTTGTTTCGGCGCGCAGCACCGCCAACAACGGTAGTCCAAACTCCTTTGCCCAAGCCCAAGCTCTGAAGGTCCAAGATACGATCTGATCAAAGAAACTCGGATGAGCAAATTGTTCGAGACCAGCGAAGTCCACATCAGCCAGGAGACTTCGAATCCAACCCGCAGCATTCCTCGTGTCAGGAGGCAGAGTCTATCAGTGCTGCTTCCAACAAGCCACCAGCGCCTAAAATGGAGACCAGCATACATGCGTTTCAAGCAGAAACTTTCACCATCTCTCACCAATATGTCACACGATGTTTGGCCAAAACCCATATGTTTGTTCCCTCCCCTGGTTTTTCTCAAAATGCAATGGGTTCCATCAACGCTTGCAATCCCGTCTGGTTTCGCCAACCAACTGGTTCTTTGACACTAGATGCGATCGCAGTGAAAGGTCCCCACCACAAGTGGGATGACAACTGCTGGGCAACGCGTCACAATGGGGGAGCACATCTTTGATCTACCCTATTCATGACACCCCAACACTGCACTAAAATCAATCCTCACTCCAGGTTTGTTCAGTGAGGTACCCTCCCTGTGGCCCCCACAGCTTGCGGAAGCCTGGGCTATCAGCAGGTTGACCCACCCTCACCAAGCAAGTCGCTGCTGACAGTAGGGGTAGTGCGCGTCGCAGTGCGGTTCTGCGCTGGCACTGCAAGGCAGAAAACACTCAGTATGAAGATTCCACCTGAGTCAGAAATTTGAGGCATAGCTAGAGATTTAGGGTCATGAACGGAGAACCTTGGGTAATCTGTGCACGATGTTGAGTGCTTTTGAGGGAAATTAGAGGCAACAAGCCTTATTAATCGTGCCAGCTTCTAGGAGACGGGAATATCTGACGAATCCTCTTGTCTTTCACAATTGTTCTTTCAAAAAATAACGCTGACAGAGAAAGCAAAAATCGGCTCTGTCCAATAAGCGAAAACAACTCAAGAAATCCTCTCATGTTCTTCTTCGAAGTGTCTCAAACATTTTCGGTGTAGCACACTGCCCAGATGGGACAATGACAACTACCCATAGCTACGCATGGCGGAAAACCAACAGCCTTTTTGGTGCCGGATAACTTCCAAACGGCTTTGTGCAGCCACTGGTCCCCCGAAAGAAAAAAGTTGTGAAACGCTATGAACGACTGACAGAAACCATCATCAAGCAATGGTTACTAATCGCGATTGGTCACCATAAACCACGATCAGTCATCACTAACCAGTGGGAACCGTTGGACGAAGGAGTCCAGGATGCGTGGTTCGTGGTGGTGATTCATGGTGATTGATGGTGGTTAATGGTGGTTGATGGTGATTAATGGTGCTTAATGAGTGGTTAACGGTGATCACTGGTGGTTAATGATTGGTAAATAGCTGATTAATGGTGCTGGAGGAAGGTGATTCATGATTGTTTGATAGCTACTTGATGGTGCTTAAGGAGTGATTAAAGGTGATCAATGGTGGTTTCATGATGGTCACTGGTCCAGGTTTCCACCAGCCAAGGTACTGAAGCGCCTTGAGACTTGGAGGGACACTGCTGCTGGAAGGCTCGGGGTCCCTCACCTGTGCCAGATTCTTTCCGAAGGATCAGCCGAGATTCGTGGGGAATCAGCAGTTAGTGCTGGAATAATAGTGGTATAATGGTGGTATAATGGTGGGGAATACCTCAAGTTATTGGTGTAATAAGTGGTATGATAGTGGTATAATTCTTTCACATCTCCTGGGGATCCAATACCGGGAATCCCTTCCGGGCTACACCACCGTAGTTCAGACAGCACCCCAAAATTAGATGCCCAAAATTGCTGCTTTTCCCCTGATGGGCTTGCATCTTTTTGGGATGGTTGGAAGGCACCCCGATTGGAACACCGATTGGAAACCGCCCCCACAGACTTGCACGCCTCTAAGACTTGAACTGCTTGACAAACCGCCAGCAGGACCAGCAACTGCAAGAGCAACTTCAGGATGGGGAAACCATGGGCAAGTTGACTGCCCATGGGCCCCACGGTGTCAAGAAACAGTCCAGCTGGCGCTGGCGGGTCCAATATGCACTAGTTTCATTTGAAATTCGGCCTCGGATCTATCTGCATTCGAGCCGAAAAGCAAGTGGTGAAAAGCAAGAGAAAAGTTGAAGATTAAAACATGTTCTTCAAGATCCTATGCAGGGGTTGCTTTTGAGAGGCAAGAGGGTAGCCATGGTGGTGCCCCCGACCTTGCCAAGCCGGGACCATGGATAAAAACATGTCGTTGACGGCTGTTGATCAGCCCCTGTGTTTCACCATTGTTCTCCCGTCTTAGCTGGTACCATCATGCACAATCAACTAACCAGTATCAAGCCCCATCGACCATTACTTGTTGCTGAATCACGATTAACCACCATTGACCTCTGTTAAAAAGGACAAATAAACAGTGTTATCTAACCACATTCCTTTTCTGTTTTAAAATTCATTACTATTAGATATTCCTAACAAATCTAGATAAAATGCATTAAAGAAATTAAACGATCGCATTCTTTGGCCAACAGGGATGATAATTCTCCTGGGAGCCCGTGAATTGCGAGCCTATCTGGGCTCTACTGATCACCCTGTAGTGGTCGAAACGTAACGTGGGAACTGGAAAGGTCTCCCCAAGTAGCAGTTCAAGCTGAAGGGTGGGGAGGCCCAAAGTCATCCTCAACGCAGGATCGTCTCAACTTGCAACCCTGCTGGTAGCTCCAAATCCTTCCCCATTTCAAGCGATGTCTGTACCCCTGGCTCCAACCCAGCCATGCCTGTGAAGTCGTCAGCGCGTGATGCCCATTGAACTCACCAGTATGTTTTGTTTCTCAGCTTATTGTAGGTAGTACAGTAATTAAGTGGCTTGCACCTCTTCAGTGCAGTGGGATACCCAAGTGTTATAACTGGTCTGACCTCCATGTAAACAGCCATGAAGTAGCATCCCAGATTATGGCTTCGTTCGATCTTACGTCCACAACAGCCAAGAACCTAAAGGGGATACACGCAAAACAACAGAAGAAGGGAACAAAGCGAGAAGAATGATTTGTTGACTGGAAATTGTTGGATCTTGCTCGTGAAACTATGTAAACCTTCAGCGTCATGAAAAGCCAATTGCTCCATGCTTCAGATGTTGGTGACAAGGTCACAGCGTCTGGGAATCTCGTGAGGAGGAAGATGATGTCTCGCTAGGGCATGCTTGCCAGCAAGCTACAAAAACCAACGCAGTGTGATGGGTACAGGGTGTGATTTTTATTCAGAATGTCAAACGCACAAATGGATGCTAGGCCCATGTGCAGTTCAATCTTGACAGTGTACGTGTCAAACATCTCTGTAGTTCTGTTGAGCCAGACCTAGTGCCATTGAGATGCGCCACGGTCGAAACTCATTGTAGTTGTATAGCTACCGTCATCCAACAAGAATCCAATTTTTTGGATCGTTATACAAATCCAACTATCAATGATTAGCTCTCCTAATCTTGTTGGTCATAGCGATCTTTCTAGATCCCGGCACACCACAGGAAAAAAAAACGCGCCATGCTCAACCGCTGGTCGAAACCCAACAGCACCTAGTCTTGTTGCAGATCCAAAAACAGACCCAGTGTGACCCAGTCGTTGTTTAAGCATTATCATTCTTGGTTTTTTTCAACAATGGTGATTATTATTGTTAACCAATCATAAATCGTTTAATAACCAGTTTACATGATGGTTGCTTTCTCCCGTCAAACCACTATTCCTCCAATATCTACAACAATGCTGATAATGACCATAGTCCATGATGAGAATCAACATATGATAGACCTTGTAATACTGCTGATTTCATCAACTTCTCTTCACATTCGCTTGGTCTAGCGGTCTACATAAGCTGCAGAATCGGCCAGAGAGCTTGCGTGGGCCAGCAACGCCCTTCGAAGATGATGATCAAATAATAATAAGAAGCTAATCAAGGTGAACCAATAGTTTCAATAATAGTGAACTTCTACAATGATAGCATTTATAAATACTCAACATATAATAAGGATAATCATCCAATAGTGCGCCTATAAGTATGTACTTGTCGTTTAGCCAAGACCTTCATTCACGGCAAAGCACGGTGGATGATGACAAGCGAGCATTAGCTCAAGCGCGATTGAAATTTCCCAGGAAGTGGCGAAGTTCAGCTACGGATGCCCAGCACAAGTCCAGATTTGGTGGTTTCTCAGAATAGTGTACCGCCAGTTATCATCTAATATCAATCATTTATAATAGTAACAAAGCAGCCATTGTTTGGGGGTCACGCATGGCTTGAGAAACAGCCATGGCTGACGCGATTCTGAGGCCCGCGGCAGCCCTGAAACCCCGGTGGAAACCCCCTACTGGAGCCGATCTCAAGCCGAGGCTTGGGGGCTGGAACCCACCGTTTCGCACCAATCGAAATCAATGGTGGCTCACACCCGCCTCGAATGCTGGCTAAATGTACAATCTCCACAGCTTCCTCTGCGGCCTGGTCGGTGAAGCCCGGGAAATTGGAGAGTTGGAAGGTGGTTTATGAGCAGATCCTGGAACCAAGTGGCTCCCCCCAACTGCAGAGCCTCCCAGACTTTCGATTGACAAGCTGGTGCAAGAGGAAAGTTCCTTCCTAAATCTCACGAAGTTTGGGTGAACGCAATGATTTCTGCATTGTCCAAACTTTAGACATGTCAATTGCTACTCTGTCAATTGCATGTTCAAAAAGTTTGAAAAAAAAGAATCCAGCAGCTCAGCACGGTTGTCTGCTAATGACACAGGGGTATTTGCCGACAGGGATGCAATTGGTTCGCTGATTGCCAGCATTCCTG
>VSDK01027300.1:124745-145613 GCA_009767595.1 Symbiodinium kawagutii | reverse complement strand
CAAGGGATGCAATGGGTTCGCTGATTGCCAGCATGCCTGCAACGCCGCCATCAAGAACCACTTCCTTACATTGACCATCTTAGCTTCATCAGTAGCGTCTGCGACTCCTAAAAAGTCGCAGAACCAAAAATATCGAAAATCAAAACCGGTAGAAAACCTGCCGAAAAAACCTCCTGGAAAAACTGCTGGCAGCATCGGACCAGCCACTTGGACCAGTGGCAAACGACTCACCACCTTGGCTCCGCAGTGGTCGCCACCACCTGCGGAAGGAGCACCTCTTTGGTGCCGTAGGCGATCAGAGCCGAGCCGCCTGAAGCCTTGGTGACAGCACAGCGCCGTTGGGATCCCAGGATTTTCCCCTGGGAGTCTCAAGGGGAAACTTCCATGGAAAACATGCCATGTGTAATGGAAACCTTGCCCTGGATGGAGTTTGCACACCATTGGTTGATGCTTTGCTCATGGAGTTTAGAGTGAAAATCACCTGAAACTCACCTGGTTTGCCGAAAGATGGTGATTTTTTAGCTTCCAGGTGAGTTGACAAGAATGTCTGGTTTGATGGTTACAAACGACTAGTGATCAATATGTTATATCATCATGATTTCTCACCGTTGGCCCCTAGCCATTTGTGGTCATGTATCAATGGATCGTGATTGTTGCTTCTTAAGCATTGTGAGTCACTATTAGTTTATTAATGATAGCAAATAATTGTTTATAGTGAATCAGTACTGTAAAAGCGTTGTGACTATTGATTGACCGTTGACACCCCAAACAACCAGTGCCGTCATCTACCATGATCAATCACGAATGACCATCTGTGACCAGAATCAAACATCGTAATCTGTAGGTTTGCCATGTTGCACCTGTTTTTTCACAATTCGGAAGTACATGAAAATCACAAATGGATTCAATCGATTCTCAATAACAATAATGAACAACCATCAATCATCAATCAACAAAAATACAACCATCAATCATCCACCATCACCCATCGCTCTCCCACCCTTAAGGGATACCAATCCCTGGTCCCATCGACCACCGCGGGTGATCCCTCACAGCTCCGCTCGCTCGCCTCATCGATGTGCTCCAAACTGATGATGTCGCCGTAAAATCCGAAGACTTTCCGAAGCTCTGCGTCCTCGGGCCCCGCTGGGGACCACCAAGCAACCACCAACGCGAGCTGGTCATCTGACCAAGGACCAAGCCGCTGTGGTAAGGTTGGGAGCTTAGGGAGATGAGGTTGGTGGGCTACAGCCCATCAGATAGCTGAGCTCAACCCTAGAAGGTAGCTGAACGAAAGCCTAACAACCAGGCTTAGTTACCACTGGGGATGAGTGACAGAAATCGAGGACGTGGGCCCGGTGGGCCCTGGTGACATTGGTTTGGTTATAAGTGCTGCTATAATGTGTGGGAAAAAGACATCATGGACTCGAGTTGGTTGGGAAATGTTGGGAACCAAATATGATAATGGATGAGTTGATTGATGAACAACTGCAACAATTCACTCAAACTAATAACATGAGTGTCAGTAGTGAGGTTTCGAACCATTTTTCTGAACACCTACAACGACATGAGTCAGTGGCTCATTTCACCTCATCAGGAACCTCCTGGTTGACCCACTCATGTGGTTCATAGCTCTCCCTCTAATAGCCAGCTGCCATCAGCTGCCCCCATTGGGCCACTGGCCATGGCCCCTGACAGCCCTGGCAGCTCAGCCCTGCCTGCAAATGAGGCGCCAGGTCACAAACGAAAACCTGCGGCAGACACGGAACGTTGAGAAACCCAGCGGGTTTTTGATGATGATTTTGGCCATGGGTCAATATTAACCGACAAATTATCTAGGGATAATAACCAACCAGAATAGGGAAAACAATGGTTTATGATGGGAACCAGGGGGACAGACTTTTGGCCCATAGCCATTTCATGGTATAACCAGCTATAACCAGCTATAAACAGGTAGAACCAACCGTATAACCAGCCATAAACAGGTAGAACCAACGGAATAACCAGCTACAAACAGGTAGAACCAACAGCATAACCAGCTATAGACTGGTAGAACCAATGATTTCATGGGGAATGAGAAGCAAATGCTGGGGAAATCATACGCAACCTCAGTAATGGAATGAGATTGATCTTCAAGATCGAGCTGTGGTTAATTCCATTCCCTACTGATTGATAACTTATGTAGCTAGATCTAGCTGTTGAGTTGTTAATGGTCGTTGATAGCTGTTTTGTCATAAGAGGTGCTGTGTACCAGCATTACGCTACACATTCGCGAGAGATCCCTCCATCAAGTAAGAGCTACCCCCAGTTGATGGCGAAACAAAAAATGATTGAGCAGGCAACTACCATTTGGTGCTCCTGGCCTCGCTTCCCCGGTAAAGGCCCTTTAAACTTTAAAAGACCCTTTGGGTACCCCTGGCTCCTTAGCTCCCTCTCGACCAACAGCCAGGTAATATTGGCGATGGGAGTTGCATAGATCAAACATGTGTAGTTTAGCAAAAATTGGGATCAGTTACTGGCTGGTGGATGGATCATGACACTGGTTTGGGGATTTCTCAAGCCAGTTTGGGAACCCCAAAGGTTTGGTTAGTTTATCACTACTGTCAATGGTCAATGCACAGGATGATAACTGGAGGTACCCCAACATGGCTTAATAAACACCCGTGACTATCACAGTCGAAGGGGGAAAGGAATGATGGATGCAACTGTCGAGTGGCGTTTTGTTCACAAGCTTTGGGCAGCCCAGTCACGAACCTTGAGATGTGCATCCCCAGCCATCCCCAGCCATCCCAGCCATCGCTTCTGAACTTGTTGTATCTACCATAACCAGTCATCCACCTGCCAGTCCCTGTCGAGACCTCCACGGCATGAAATCCATTCCCCTGCTGAGGCCAGAACAGAAGTGCAACCTTGAACCTGATGCTGAATGGGTAGTGGTGACAAATAAGTCGGCTAATCAGAACTGATTATGGTTGATGATGGCGAAGGATTAATAGGGTCATAAGGGCCAAGGGTCAATACAGGCTACGAAGGGTTAATAAGGGTCAATAACCAAGTGAGTGAGTGAGATTCATGGCAAACAACCAAGCTAGCAATGCTGGTTCCTCTGCAAAATCCAATGTCAACTGGATGGGATGGATGAACCCCCCTGGCATGAAGGGCATGCCATTGTAAACCAAGACTTTGGAATCTCGAGCAACCTCTTATCAAATAACACCTTGGGGGGGTAGAATGCTGGTAATGGCTCCTCATTGTTAATCATGACTTGTAACCCCTTTAAGAAGCTAATTGAGAGAAGTTTGGAAGCCAAACGTCCAACTTACAAAAAGTTGCTGCAGGTAGTCCCTCAGAAGTAATGTCACAGAAGAAGGGATGTCAACAGTCTTGAGAGATGTGCGACTGAATGCAGATGAATAGATTGATAAACAGATAGATAGGTAGATCCAATATAAATAAAGCCAAAGATAGATAGAGATAGATAGAGACAGATTGAGATAGATAGAGATAGATAGAGATAGATAGATAGACATTGCATTTTACAGACATTGGTTTTGCTAAACTATATCACATTTTACATTACATTTCTTATCATATGTGATACATATGTTGATTCATCTAAAGATCCCTGGTCTGTAGGCCATTCTTCGAGAAACTTTTCCCAGGGTTGATGATGAGAATGGGGAATAACAAGGGGCATGGGTGGTGTCACGGGTCTTGATGAATGGTTTTCAATGGGAACTGCATGGCAATTAATTGCTGGTCATATCAATCGTTGTTACCTTCAATTTCCAATGGTCATGACTGGTAAGATATATGAGCTGCTTCAACGACTTTAGCAAAATCTGTCACTAATGAAACATTTACGTTCGCGAACTGCAAGAAAAAAACATTTTTGGGAATTCTCATGTGGTACACTGGGGGCTATTGTGATCATTAATCCCTATATGAAGCTTTAGATCACTCAGCACTGTGGGTCAGTATCCTGTGCCCCCGGCGAACATCCATCTATTTTTTGTGAGTCTCAGGAATCCCCGCACCCATATGTAGGGAACCCCAAAAATGGTTGGTTTCTTAGCCATAAATGGTTAACAAAGGATCATGACTGGGGGCACCCCTATGACTTGAGAAACCACCATAGAGTCGGTCCCCTGTTCTTGTTGACTATGATCCTCTGAGCCATTCACCAGCTCCTTCAGCACTCGATCTACTCTCTACTGAAGGGTACCACTAAGTGCTGAGGAAGCGACTCCCCAAGTGTCCATCGTGGCAGAGAGGGACAGAAGGAGCGGCTGGTGAAAGACACGAATGATTAATTGGTACAACTATTCACTTCTTGTTCTTGATTTTTCCAGTAAGATATGGAAAAAGTATTGTGGAACAAGGGGAATTATGGCAAGATGTGGAATGAAGATACGCAAGACCAAAGCCTTGCGTACCAGTTATGATTGTGGGTACCCAAATGTACATAAGTGGCATATGGTACCCCAAGCACACTTTGTGAACATCCCGAAGTTACCTGTTCGGATGTGAGATCCCGCTTTTTGATGGCTGGATATAACCTGCTTCCACGTATTTAATAGATTCTGATGGCATACATGAGTTAAGCAGCTAAGTACATGATGGTCTGTTCATGTGTCCCTGATTGGTTTGCATCCTTGACGCAACACGCTGCGGAACGTCGCCACGACGTGGATCACCAGTGGTCTACCCATGGGTGGATAGATTACCTCCAACCAACATCTAGGATTGTCAACCAACAAGGCTCAGAATTCTAGGAGCGAAAAAACATCCAGTAAGTACCATACCAGTTTTGCAGTACCCCAATTCATCTACACATTCGTGGCGGAGGACTTCGAAATGCTTCACATCCTGAACTCAAGATATATTTGTAGTGCAGGGTCAGCTGTTGCAGTGTCGCGTTGTTTTACAAATGACCGCACATGCTGGACGATGGGAAACGCATCAGTCCTGTCATTGTGTATGCACATGATGTACATATGTGATTTGCATCTGTTTTGCACATGAACGTGCATCGTATCACCCATCCCAAGATGTCAGAGACCATGCCAACCAAATCTGTGGCTGCTTGTGGGGTCCCTGCCATCTTCCCCTGCATTGGGGGAACAACTCAGATCCAACAAATTATTCATATCATAAGATCATGGTCATTATTATCAATCATATATGTCAATATGTCCCAACATTGTTGGAAATTGCGTCCCCATGGAGGACAAACAGCCATACCATGTTCCAAAAGTTGTTTCAGGCTGGACCTAAGACGGACCCAACCCAACAATCACACCCAAAGCTCGAGATGGTCGATGACCAGCAACCAACTACTGGATTATGAACGAACTATACCTTACAACTGCTTGTATATTAATGGCCATTCATCAACTATAAGTGGTCAAGTACACAACGTTGATCAACAATAGTTTCGACTTTAACCGATCACTGGTAAGGTCAGGGCTACTCTCAACATGTGGTAAGCCGGCTCTTGTGGTAGCGCACCTACCTACCGGGAAATGATCAAGCGATATCTGCTGATAGTGTGGCTGCTTGGTGATTGTTTGCCCCATCCCAAAAATATGATCGTCAATTAGATCATAATCTCCAGGTATTGTTGAAAATGAAGTTCGTATGGGAATCGGTGCTACCCCCACAGCACTGGCTGGTTCACAAGATCGTTTTGGAATGACTGGGGGATACCCAGTCATTCATGGAATACAATGTTTGCTGTGCGCATTTCTGTCGACATGTCCGAGTTTCATTTGGAGGCAAGAAACGAACCCATGATTTAGTGGTTTCTCAAGCCATAGGAGACCCCCAAGTTATGGATGCTTTATTCCATATCCATGCTCCAGAAAGGATGACAACTGGGAGTTCCCCCATGACTTGAGAAACCACCATATAACAATGATAGTAAGCCTTCCATGGCTACTAATCATGGTAAAACCCCTAGAGATTCCCATCATTAAAACATCTGGAGATGGCAAACTTGTGATCTTTGCCCCCGCATCCGACCTTTCCCGCGGCTTTTCCAACGAAGTTCGCCGCCTCCCAACTCCCCACTCGCTGCACCAGCTACGCCAGCTCCGAGTTGTGTGCTGTGGCCTCGCCACAGCGGCTCATCCTCCCGGTGGAGTACGATGACTGGTGGGTGCTCAGAATGGGGGACCCCCCAAGTACACCATCTCTGGTATTCTAAGTATATGGGGGTCATTTGGATTCAGTATATCAATCATGTAGAGTTCTAAACCATCCATTTTGGGGGGTTCCCCATTGTGAGAAACCACCATTTGACCATCCATGGACAACCATCCTGAAGATGCGAATCTCCGTGGAGCCTGGGGGATAGCGAATATGGCACCCAGGACGATCAGGCGTATCAGTTCCTAAGCCAAAAAACCCTGGTCTTGGGGCATGGCTTTGTTCACCCATCCTTGAGCCATCTCCTGATTTCAGGCTGTGCCATCACTAGTTGCAGCCAACACCACCATCTCTCCCAGTGATCAGAACGAACTCTGATGTCCGTGGTCGTGGTATGTCATGGTACTTCTTCTTGATTACTGCTGCCTTTGTCTAAACAATAGCATTTCTGACCCATCCGATTGATATATGAGCAGTGTCACCCATTGGAAGACCCAGGCTGCTCTACTGGCAGAGAATCAAATCATGGGCTTGAACAATTTCCACCGGGCTCTTGGAACTGCAACTGAAAATTTTCTGCATGCGGCGTGTGGCGTGTTACAACGGTTAAATGTCGTCAACACTCACTGGCCCGGTATTCGGCCCGGCAGCAACGAGCAAATGGGAAAATTGATTGGCTACAAAATGAGAACAAAGAAGTCAAGAGCCATAGCAGACTGTTACATGAAGGATCCTTCAGGGCCTTAGGCCTTGGCATCCTCAGCAGCCATGTGCTTGATCAGGTCCACCACACGGGATGAGTAGCCCCACTCGTTGTCATACCAGCACACGACCTTCACACTCCAGAAAGGATGACAACTGGGAGTTCCCCCATGACTTGAGAAACCACCATATAACAATGATAGTAAGCCTTCCATGGCTACTAATCATGGTAAAACCCCTAGAGATTCCCATCATTAAAACATCTGGAGATGGCAAACTTGTGATCTTTGCCCCCGCATCCGACCTTTCCCGCGGCTTTTCCAACGAAGTTCGCCGCCTCCCAACTCCCCACTCGCTGCACCAGCTACGCCAGCTCCGAGTTGTGTGCTGTGGCCTCGCCACAGCGGCTCATCCTCCCGGTGGAGTACGATGACTGGTGGGTGCTCAGAATGGGGGACCCCCCAAGTACACCATCTCTGGTATTCTAAGTATATGGGGGTCATTTGGATTCAGTATATCAATCATGTAGAGTTCTAAACCATCCATTTTGGGGGGTTCCCCATTGTGAGAAACCACCATTTGACCATCCATGGACAACCATCCTGAAGATGCGAATCTCCGTGGAGCCTGGGGGATAGCGAATATGGCACCCAGGACGATCAGGCGTATCAGTTCCTAAGCCAAAAAACCCTGGTCTTGGGGCATGGCTTTGTTCACCCATCCTTGAGCCATCTCCTGATTTCAGGCTGTGCCATCACTAGTTGCAGCCAACACCACCATCTCTCCCAGTGATCAGAACGAACTCTGATGTCCGTGGTCGTGGTATGTCATGGTACTTCTTCTTGATTACTGCTGCCTTTGTCTAAACAATAGCATTTCTGACCCATCCGATTGATATATGAGCAGTGTCACCCATTGGAAGACCCAGGCTGCTCTACTGGCAGAGAATCAAATCATGGGCTTGAACAATTTCCACCGGGCTCTTGGAACTGCAACTGAAAATTTTCTGCATGCGGCGTGTGGCGTGTTACAACGGTTAAATGTCGTCAACACTCACTGGCCCGGTATTCGGCCCGGCAGCAACGAGCAAATGGGAAAATTGATTGGCTACAAAATGAGAACAAAGAAGTCAAGAGCCATAGCAGACTGTTACATGAAGGATCCTTCAGGGCCTTAGGCCTTGGCATCCTCAGCAGCCATGTGCTTGATCAGGTCCACCACACGGGATGAGTAGCCCCACTCGTTGTCATACCAGCACACGACCTTCACAAAGGTAGGATCCAACATGATGCCGGCCTTGGCATCGAAGGTGCAGGAGATTGGGCAGGTCTCGAAGTCGGTAGACACCAGTGCCTCATCAGTGTAGCCAAGGAAGCCCTTCATGTCACCCTCAGATCGCTTCTTCATCTCAGCACAAATCTCCTCATAGGTGGTCTCCTTCTCCAACTCAACGGTGAGGTCCACAACGGACACATCAATGGTTGGCACACGCAGGGCCATACCAGTCAGCTTGCCCTTCACTTCAGGGATCACCTTGGCCACAGCCTTGGCAGCACCAGTGGAGGACGGGATGATGTTTCCAGGGCCGGCACGGCCACCACGCCAGTCCTTCTTGGAGGTGCCATCCACGGTGGGCTGAGATGCGGTCATGGCATGGCAGGTAGTCATGAGACCTCGCTTGATTCCCCATTTCTCCTGCAAAGTGTCTGTGTGTGTGTGCTAGATCCAAGATGAAGTCGGTCTTGACACTGCCAAGGCCAGTGTTGGAGTTCGATATGAGTTTCAGGAGGTGGTTGAACTTGGAGCCTATCTTGCCATTTCGTTGCGAGACCTGCTCATAATCAATCTCTATAGAAAGCAAAGAGATGAAGCTATATACGAAAGGAATGAGAAGCTTGTTTACTCCAGACCTTTGACTGGGGAGGAAGCTTCGTCATAGCAGGAGACTGGAATGAGACTTTCTCTGACAGCTGCGCTGAAATGCGAGCTGCGAGCTACATTCTTTGCATCAAATACAGGTAGGTAGTCCTTCAACAAGATGTGAGCCCCTTGCGAAGACATTGATGTCTAAGATCAGTGAGAGCTGGATTGAGATCGAGTACCAGACTATCACTGAGACTGTATTCCGAAAGGTCATTCCTTTAGGAAACCTATCCGGCTAGCACAACTGAGATGGAGAGAAGTTTTGAAGGCATCATATTTGGAGAAAGAGAAGCTCTAGGGCCAGAGGCTTGTCATTTGGCAGACACGTTTTTCGAAGAAAGTGGACAAGAAGAACAGGATATCTGTGACTATACCTGGACCCTATTCAATGCGAAGCTTCTCACGTTGCATCGCACTGCCTTTAAGAAAGCACTTGAGGAGCTACCTGACTCTTATGACAACAGTGCTGAAATAGCTAGAGTCCAGCACCTTGCGCAACACATTCAGAAAAGCAGAATCCTTCGTGTGACAACCTCTTCCAGAGAGTTTCCTACTTGCAAGAAGTGCTCTACTATACAAATCAGGAAAGTCGGGAACCAACTTGGACAAGCCAGAGAACTGCTTATTCGAATACAGAAGCATGAGGTCTCTCACACGGTCAATTCCTTTGCAAAGAAAGTCTTTGGCTCCATGGATTTTGACACTGAAGAATTGGAGAGAAGAGTTGAGGAGCTTCAAACTAAGCTGCGTGGATTGGAAAGTGCACACAAGAATACCAGACTCCAGCTTTGGAAAGATGACATGAGGACTGATACGAAGAAGAGAGGACATTGGATTACAAGAAAACAGGTGAATATCTGCCCTCCAGTCGGGACCTTGGAGGATCATTCACAGAGTAGACCTGAGGCTTTGAGAAGGTTAGATGACTCTACTCAGAAGCTGATTGATAAAGTTTCCTGGGATGAAGCTGAATTAGCAGAAAGAGGACCTTTGTTTACTGACTTCCTTTCTACCTTGTTTGCGGACATTCCCGAGAAGCAGACTATGTAGGTGGAACATGTGAAGAAAGCAGCTAGCAAGTGTCAAGGGAATCCTGGATTAGATCAATGGAGCACTGAGGCTGAGGAGATCAAGAATTTGTCTTCCATACCATATCTGGCGCAAGAACCTCTGGACATCTTTCAGCTGTGGTTGGAACTTCACAGCACTCCTTCACTAGTGAAGGAGGTCAAGATCTTCCGAAGAAGCCGGAACAAGCTTTCTCTATACCAGAAGCCTTTAGGCCTATAACAGTATTCTCTTTATGGTGACGTGTCTTTTCATCGTCTTTCATGCAGACTGATCTGATCTATGCCATCAAGGAGAGACTACCAAGCAGCACTGCTTCGGGAGCGGCAGTAGGAACGCGGAATCACAGCCGCAGCCATCCGAGATGCACGAAAGATGAAGAGATGGGGGGGCCTCTTCTATGGACTTTACTCGATGTTTTGATGAATCGTATGCCAGCAATTGCTACATATGGCGAGCTGGGTCAAGCTGTTAACCAACCAACTAATGGAGGATTTACCAACAATGATAGGGAAAACAATGGTTAATGATGGGGAACCAGGGGTACAGGGTTTTGACCAACAGCCATATACCATTGAGGAAGGGACTTCCACCTCCTTTTCATCAGTGGCTTGACTGTGTCGCACTGCGCACTGGGCTACGACTCTAGGAAATGGTACCACTATGATGGATGCATTTCTCGGACTCCTTTGATACACACAACTGGCATACCTCAAGGAGATGCAGTTTCTCCTTTGATGTTGACTCTCTTGCTTCTTCCAGACTACATATCCATATTGCATGCACCTCGACCTTTACAAGATAAGCTGCATATGAGTCTATACATGAATGATCGCTTGATAGTTGCAAATTCGCAAAGATTGCTAGAAGAAACAGCTCCATTTCTCCTGCAAAACACGCACAGCTGGGGCCAAGCCGTTGGTGGTGCAGGAAGCGCAGGACACGCACTCCATGGAAGTATCGTAGGTGTCCTCGTTCACACCCATCACAATGGTGTGAGAGTCATCCTTGGCAGGGGCAGAGAAGATCACCTTCTTGGCACCAGCCTTCAAGTGGCCCTGAACCTTCTCAGTGGTCAGGAACACACCAGTGGATTCGCAAACATACTCCGCTCCGTGCTCTCCGAATGGGATCTCAGCTGGGTCACGGGTGTGGGACAAAGCAATCTTCTGGCCATCAACCACCAGGGAGTCGCCATCCGCCTCCACGGTTCCATCATATTTGCCGTGGATCCTGGGCTGTGCTTGACATTGTCCAGTAGTACCAGCTGTACACTCAACGGAACGATACAACTACCCAACTTACCTCATAGCTTCCAAAGGCTGATGAAACAACCACAATGATTTGCCGTCAACCCTAGGTATGTTTGAAGGGAAGGTTTCAAGAATAGTAGGTGCAAAATCACTTTCTCAGCAGAATTCGACAAGCCTAATTGCAAAATGATGAGTAAACAAAAACACTGCAAGGACTGTCTGTCTATCCAAAGATCGTGTCATATTTCATCATGTAGGCCAAGTAGTCGGAGTCGTAGCTGGCGTTGATCAACTTCAGCTCGGTCTCTGGGTCCTTCATGGCAATGCGGGCCACCTGACGGCCAATGCGGCCGAAGCCGTTGATGCCAACACCCACCGCCTCCATGGAAGTGCGGTTCTTGCCTGCACGCCTTCCAGCAACACCAGCCACAGCCAGGCCAGCCACTGCTCCAACACCAGCCATGGTACCCATGGAGGAGGAGGATTGGGAGGACTTGGCATAGCCGGAAGCGCGGAGACCAGTCCTGGCTTCCTGTGCGACTGGGCCGCTCGCAACGAAGGCGCTGCTCAGGGCAGTGGTGGCCACAGCACCACCAACGAGCAAAGCCACGTTCTCCACTGCGGAAGGCATGGTTAAAGAAGCGAAAAGTGGGGAAACGTTCAAAATTGAGCCAATTGCCTCCAATCAGTTTGCCATGTTTGTCATTGATTCATGAAGGGCCGCATCTCTAACACTGATTGGCAATTAAATGCGCAGTACTTGGTAGCTTGGATGCGCAATAGACCTGAGCAAAGTTTCAAGTTTTACATCAAATTGTGTCTTTGAAGGGAAAAATGAGGTTTCACCGCGCCTTTGTCCTGTGTTCTGCCTGCAGGGTGTGAATAAATCACATCAGGTGGCCCACTAATTGGCCCTACAGTTGAGAAAATTGATTGGCACCACATAATGAGATTAACCTCTATAACCCCTTATCATCCCGTATAATCCTTTATAATCCCTGACAATCCACAAAAATCCACTCTACTCCCCTTTGAAAACCATCATATATTTACCACAACAATCAAAAAAACACATTTACCACAAAACTCCTATAAAAAAAAACCATTCAGAAAAAATATGATCCTCATATATTTTGGAGATTCCGTCCTTGCAACCCAACCACCATCGCCAGCTGCCAAACACGCCTCTTGGAGCTCGATCGCGGTCGCGGCACCGATCTGGGCACGGCTTCAAGGGGAGATCTGGAGGCTGTGGACCTGCAGTAGTGGTTCTGTAGGAAGGGTTATATGGAGATATAGTTGGCAAATGGTTAATCATAAGGGATGATATCTAACAATTATAGGGGATATATACCAACTATATGGCTATGGGGCAATATTAACCGTCAATAATGGGAGTTCAGTTCACCAACAAAACTATAGGGAAAACAATGGTGAATGATGGGGAACCGGGGGTACAGGGTTTTGACCCACTGCCATGTGGGTTATATGGGAATTTATAAGAGGAACCGAGATATCTGGTTGAATATCAAACCAAATATTGACCATTATTAACCAGATATCTGGCTTTAGAAAAGATTGTTGAAGGGTTATATAAAGTTATCAAGTCTTTTTCAAGTGTTTTATAAGGGTTTGTGGAGAGTGATGGGTGACCAACCAATGGTTCATACGAATTTTTAAGGGTTCTATAATGGTTGAATGGTGATTCCTGTGAGGGTTTATAGGGGTTAATATGGTTTTATAAGGGGATTCTAGTGGTTGACATATGGTTTTTTAAGGGACTATAGTGGTTCATGTGTGTTTTAGAAGGGTCTTACAAGGGTTATAACCAGTAATAATGGTTGTACAATGATAGGGAATTGTAATGGATTGTAGTGGTCAATAAAAGAAGATAACAACTAACAAGAGTGGTAAAACAACCGCCGGCTTCGGGGTTGTCCTTGTCGCCATGGTGGTACCTACAATCGCCATCCAAGTTGATAAGCATCATCAATGACTAGGGCAATCCACCAGCTATGGGGGCCGTGGACCAAGCCATCTGCAAAATCATGGCGGCTGCATGGTGACCAGCTCTCCAAGCAAACATTTAACAGAACCTCAACGATGGATGGTGGTAACCTCTTCGCAGCTAAGTTGCGTTGGGGGGTTGACAAATCCCAAGCACTCCCAAGCGCTACCTCCCATGAAACAACCACATCTGTTTTGGGATAGGAGGGGACCAAAAAAGGAATCAGTTTATGAGGGAAAGGTCGGTTGAACCAACTGCTTGAAACAAATGCAACAAATCAACAATCATCCGAAAGACTCAAACTGGGTTTAAACAACATTCCTGTCATAATTGTCAAATCCGTACATGTTTGTTCTAGGGTGATATCATGTGTCTTACTGTTGGTTCTCACTACTTGTCAACTATTATCAAGGCTTAAGCATAAAAACTATTGACCACTACCAGTATCTGGTCATAATCGAGGTATTGTCTGACCACTATCCATTATATAATCAGCCACAGGTATTTGTACCATGCCCCTCTGGGAAATTAAGCTAGTGGAAAGTCCATCACTTACTGACTGTTAACAGTGATGATTTTTCCTCGAATCATTTCCCAAAGGCCAACCATTTTTCTTACTATTGTTAGCAATCATTGAGCACAATTACCAGCGATATAAAGCATGATTAATCACCACCAGCCACTATCATGAACCACCATGAAACCACCACTAAGCATGCTGAATCATTGACTAAGAGCTATCATTAACCAACCATTGGGAACCACAGGCCACGGAAAGATGCCAGGCCTGCCAGAACCTCCAGCGTGTGATCTGAAGGATGGTGCCCAGACCTACAAGACGTGGCGGGAGGCTGTGAAGGGATCAAACCATGTGGTGAATGAACCAACTGCTGTGGTGAAATGGTTGGTGAATGTTGCGATCACCGGTGATCTTCAAACAATTTGTTGGTCTTTTGTTTGGATGTATGGTTGGCGACTGGTTAACGCTTAAATCATAGTGGTTGATGTATAGTTCATTTTGATGGTGTTGAATCTTGACAGCCAACAATCCTTCTAATGTCGCTTTTAGTGCTCATCATTCATTGCCAGATCATTGCTTGCATATAACCGTGGTAATCGACCATATAGAATAGGATAGCACCCTACGACCATGGTTGTATCGTGACACATACTCAGCAAGAATCCGCAATATACGGTGGGTTCAAACAGCCAAAGCATCCAAGAATGGGTGACCTCCGCAAACTACTAGTTTAACCCCATCTGAGTATGGTCAAATGACCGTTCATTCTACCGTGGTTGCTCATCATTCTGCAGTCTTTGTTTCGTTCTGCAAACTTGATGGCTGATAAACCCGCGAGACTTGTAGCAGGTTAGTTACAATACACTTCAGGTAACGTGGTAGGGAAAAATCCGAATTCGCTGCCAGGAAAACCATCAACAACGACGATGGCAAGGTCGTCCCTAAACCCATGGGAAGCCCATGATTCAAAGCGTAAGTTGATGGTGATGTTCCACCATCTGGGTGTTTCTTCAAATGGGGAACCCCAAAGCTATGATTGATTTATTGCTAAATGTGATTACAAAAGGATGATGTGGGGGTATTTCTATGACTTGACAAACCACCATCTGGTTACACCACTCCTGGCAGCTCCACCGGGCTCCCCCTTGAAAGGCCTAGGGCACCCCTGGAAGCTCGCCGCCCATCGCTCCCAAGCACCAGCCTGCGTGGACACGACGTGGTGGCCGCGTATGTGACGTGCTTCCGGGCCTGCCAAGGATGGGTTGTGGTGGTGAAGTAGTGGCTTTAACGATGAGAAAGTGATAGCTAATGATGATTCATAGTGATGGCAATTTATCATGATAATTAGTTATTCGTGGTGATTCATCATCAAGTAGCTATTAAGTGATGGTTCATGATGATTAATTGATGGCTACTTGATGGCTACCTGATGCTTACTTGACGGTTCATGGTGGTTCATGGTTATTGTCATGGCTGATCATTGTAAATAGTTGTTGTGTTTTCTCATGGTGAGCGACTCATAGTGCTTAATTCTGGTTGCGTGGTGAGTTCAACGAGTGGAGAATGATGAACCAGGTAAATCAGCTACCATGACTGATTTATGTTTGCTCGCTTAGCCAAAAATGATAGGGATATAATGAGGCATAATGAGCAGGAATATGCATATTATCTGAATGCAGCTATCAAGAACGTGGTTCACAACAGGTGACAATCGTATGAGATGCCCTTGGGTAATCTAACAGGGTGGGCTGGAAATTCACAACCAATGATCGATACATCATCTACACGTGGTGCATGTTTATTGCATTACAGTCTTCCATAGGAAAAACCGAAATTATGAATCACGATTGATCAGAATCAAATCACTACAAATCGGTATTGATCCCACAACTACTTATATTTGTTGCATGTCCACTATCAACCCTGCTCAGCTCACCACTGGATCCCCTATAGTCCTGCTGAGATTATGCAGCACCAAGTTTTGCAGGTAAAACTGCCCTTCAAAACTGCCCCTCCTAATGCAACCCTCGGACCTTTTCGGCTTCGCGTAGCCCCCGAGCTTTGCTTTGGCTTTCGACGCCACTTTCGGCGTCGGCTTGTGCGCATCTAGCAAGCTTTGCATCTCGGCACTGTTCAGCACACCCTGCAGGTCCGCATCTTGCATGGCCTCCTCTGCCGGGCAATGACTACAAAGATGTGAAACATGAAATCATATTTGAGTATCTGGTGGTTTCTTCAAATGTGGGATACCTCGAAAATGGTTGGTTCATTACTAGAATTGATGAATAATGAATGGATTTGGGGGGTACCCTGTTTTGAGAAACACCCAGTTAGTAATCAGCCACAATAGAGGTAAATCTGAAAATGACACCGAATTGCGGATGGCTTTGAGCGCTTGTTTTGGGTGGCAATTGTGGATGGTGTAGGTGGTGTGTTTTTGTGCATCTCCGACCAGGGACGAAGAAAAATATAAAATTGATCCTCGCCCACTTTTCCACACATGGATAGTTTATCACCAAACAAATCAAAGTCTCTCAAAACCATGCAAAGGTGTAAAGGGCGCCAAAACCGTCAAAAGCACCGCATTCCAAAAAAGGAAAGTCGTTTCATGCCTTAGTGGTTTTTTGTTTGGGATCGGAGAAAATCCAGTGGCTGTGGGTCACAAGTCGGGTCAGAGCACGGAACACTCGGACGCTGGAAACCAATAATTTTCGGTGGCCAATCATTTCGAGAATTGCCTTGACATAGGGCCCCATCATCCCAGAGAGAAACCCATGGAAAGCAAAGGGGTTCGCTCCTCTCATCCCCAAGAAAGTCATGGAAAACCTAGGGGTTTGGGGGGAAATTTGGGCAGCACACGCAACACGCCAGGCAGCTCCTGTATCCAACTCTGCTTCTCGGAAGCCTTCAAGTTGTCCAGGCACATCTTGAAGGCCCGGGCCGCTGCATCTGGGCGCTGCGCCAGGGAGGCGACGCAGGCCAAGTTGTACAAAGCAGCGGCCTCAGTGAGCTCTCGACGTGGCCTCTGCCAAGCACATCTCTACTTTTAGGCCGTTGGAGTCTAGGCTTCCGGGGAAAGAATCGGTTGTTCCATGATTTTGATGGCAAAACACTCAAGCTTCAACATGATCTTCATTGGCTCCCACAGAATCAGTTGGTCACTTGGCACATCTCAACACACTTCTTGGTCCCGCCCTGCCTTGTCCTCTCCCTTGGCAGTCTTGGCAGCTGCCTGAAAGGCTTCACTCGCCTGTTGAAGGTACTCCTTGGCATCCACCTGCCGTGCCACCGCCAGGCGTCCCAGATCCAGCTGCAGCTCGCCCAGTGGCAGCGGAGCCTCTGCTGCCACGTAGGCAGCCGACGCCAGGTGCGCCAGCTGAGCTTCGGTGAGTTCAGGTGGCAAGGGCTCAACCAGCTCAGAGTTGGAGGCATGGCGTGGGAGGTCTGCTGGAAGGAGGAGGCCATCCTGGCAGAACATCAGGGTGCTTGGGGTTCCAAGGCCTAAGATACTTGGAGATTTAAGAGTCGTCAAAGAAGGAAATCTGGAACATCCATTCAAGTGGACTCATTGAAAGCCTTTGGCCCGCTTCTTACACTTTGCAACTTGCGGGTTTCGGTTCCGCACTTCATATGTGAACAAAGGCATGGCTAGCCAGGTACCACCAACCATGATTCTGACATCGCAAGACCAATCTGGGATCTGCCACCTCATTGGCTACTTAACATCGCTGAGCTCCCAAAGAATGATAATGACGAATAAAATCAGAGCGTTGCCATCATGCTCCTGCTCCATTAATCTTCCTTTATGTGTTCGAAGGTTGAAGGCAAAACAGCCCAAACCATTGAAGCCAACCGTTGTTTCAGCACTAGCTCTTTGATTTGTATGGCATTCTCCCCAAGAGAACTCAAAAGCTCTAGTCAGAAAGAATCAAATTGTCACACTAAACTATGCTCTGTCATGCCCTGTCAACACTTATTTTGGATGATAAGTCAACCTAGTGTTCGGAGAGGTTGTGTTTCTCGGTGGGCGGAATAGCTTTCTAACCCCCGCACATTCTCCCTTGTTTAACTGGCATGAGCAAAAAAACCAGACCGAACTTGAACTGACCACCATCCACCGGCTTCATTACGGCTTCTTGCACCTAGGAGGTCTTAAGCATCATCCTGACCCGACCCTCACCCATCCCAACCCGACCCTCACCAGGGGCTTCACCCTCCCACACCTTCCCCGGGCCCCATCACTGCGCCAGGCGTCGTTCCCAAAGAGCTGCCCCACGGTCTGCGACCTCAGCGCTGCCACGACCGTGGGTTCCGCCAGCAGTAGGCGACAGGCCGCCGCAAAGGCGTCTCCTTTGAGGGCGTCGTAGCCAGGAGCCAAGTGACCTCAGCGATGGCAACCCTGGAAGTTCTAAGTTGCTAAGGTTGGTGTTGCTAAGGTGGTTGCCTTCAGTGACTTGGCTAAATAACCTAGCCAAGGTTGTTGCTAAGATTCAAGATATCCAATTTCTCAGTAGCTAAGTGATCTTCAGTGACTTTCACATTGTTGCTACAGGTTGGGGACCCAATCAGTGCCAGAAATGGCTCGATGGCTAGGGTGATGAAGCACGAATCTCGTGGTGGATCCATCTTGTGCACTACCAAGCTACTTGCCGTCTCACTGAGTTCACTCCAGGGTCCCAAAGGATTGTGGGAAAAGTCTCCAGGACCCAAAGTCATCTCCATCTTCAAGTTCCAGCTTGCACTAACAGTTAGGGGCTGTAGCAACCAGACCACCAAAAAACTACTGGCACCTTCCGAGAGATAAAACACGGATGAAACCGGGGAAATCGGACAAGTGAATTTGACCCAAACTAGACTCTCCAAAATATTGGTTGAAACATGGCAAAGTCAATATTGAAATGTAGGGGTTGGCTCAAAGATAATTGCAAAACCGTGCAACAAACAGACCTGTCCCTTGGTGTTTTGCTTGCTCCGGCCCCCAAAAACATACGGATGGGGGCAGCCAACGATTCAAGCGCAGCCCCCCTAAACCTGAGCCCACAAATCATGGTTCACCAACCCCCCTTAAGACCTGGCATTCACGAGCACCCCACGTCGCTACCCGCGGAGCTCCAGCAGCTTCGCCCAGCGTCAAAGCGCCACGGTCTGAGTGAGCGCCGAGCGCCAGGCCATCAAGGCGTGTCTCAGCCACTGGATCTGGGCCTCGGAGCTCCCGTGTTTCATGGGCACGGCAGCGAAGCTCACGAACTCCAGGAGGTGTTCGACGTGGAGAACCATCCAATCCACGTCCTGTGGTGAAGTCTGGGTGGATTTTTGGGAAAATGGAACCCTGAACCCAGCCATTTTGATCCGTTTCGCAGTGAATTCCAGGATTTTTGGGATAGAACCAGCCATTGGGCAGGTGAACTCGACGACTGTTGGGATAGAACCTAGCCATTTGATGGTTTCTCAAAATTGGGGACCCCCATTTATCAGACATTATTTATCATTGTTATTAACCATTTTAAGAGGTCCCTATTTTACGAAACCCAGCCATTTAGCAGGGTGGGTGCGGTGCCTTGAGATCAAGTTCTGCGAAGCAATGTGCCCAAAACCCCAGGAAAGAAGCGGAGAAAATGCTACAGTGTGTTCCCTGCAGATGAGCCTAGATGAGCTATCTCTGGGGGATTCAAAAATAATCGTCATAAGTCGGGGTTTTGGGCTGGGTTCCTTGGCTACCCCTTCATGAAGTGCAGGATGCCCCTTGGCTTCCCCAAGCATCCAAGCATCCTCCTCCTCATCCATGCCATCGTCACTTTGATCATCAATGGCAGTTTGCGCTCGCGTCAGTTTCTCGGCAGCCTCTTCACAAAGCTTCGACAACAGCTGCAGCTGCTCCGACCAATTGACGCTCGCCAACTGCTCCGCGTGCAAAGCTTGGATGCTCTCCATCTGCTGCTTCATCTGTAAGGCCTGTGCCTTGCCCCAGTGACCCCATGTAGCTTCCAAGTCTGGATGGTTCCATTCCTGCACCAACCTCCAGGCTTCCCCAAAGTGCTGCAAGGCTTCAGGCAACAGCCGCAGGTCCTTCTCAGCCCCACGGGTCAGCAGCCGTCCTAAGGCCACAGCGCTCAGGTACCGAAGCTCGGCGCGCTTGGAGGTGTCCAGATGGAGGACCTTGCGGAAAGCTGCGACCGCCTGGGAGAAGAAGTCCTCAAGCTCCTCGCTCTGCCAGACTTCGGAAGCAGAGAGGCCCAAGTTGTACCAGGCCAACCTCTGCCGCTTGCCAAGCTGAGAGCTCAGGATCAAGTGAGACTAGATAGGTCCCGGAAATCAAAAAAACATGAACTAAACCCCAATACTCATGATGCTGGATACTAACAACAATATGAATGAATAGTGCTTCAGGTACTAGTCAAAATGTTAATCATACTAAAATCTAACAACCAGTACCAATAGTGAACTGCAATGTATCATAATGCTAGAATATCAAAAGAAAACATGATCAATAGTCATATAAACGACTTGAATAGTCAAATATATTACATGATCAATAGTAATATAATCATATAATATAACAGTATCAAAGTCTACTAAACAACTTGATCTCATTGCTTCTCCACGCCACTGCTTGGTGGGCAAATGCACCACGGCAGCCTGGAAGGCTTCCACAGCCTCTTTGAAACGATGCTCGGCCAAGGCTCGTTCGCCTTCTTCAAAGAGCTGGTCTCCCACTTCGGAGCCAACGTTGCCAGGCGGCTTCTTCACCATGGCGCAACGCGCAAGGCGCAACGCGCGCAAGGCGCCGGCGCGAAAACTGAGGGACCCTGTCCGCTGTAGAACCCTGGCGGGGTTGCACCGAGCTATGATTCTTGTGAAACAAAGGAAAGCTTGAGGCACTTGGGCAAGTGGGAGCCCTTAAGGCCTTCCAAAGATTCGAAACTGCCAGAAAATGAGTGAAGTACACATTACCATCTTTCACAAAAATGTCAACAAGTGGTGCTACTCAATCAAGAAGTATGGAAACTTGAGAAACCAGAAACCCGTCTTTGACCGCGACTCCGCAATCTGGTCACCATGAATACTGGCATGGCATGTCGAGCTACTGGGCGTCCCTTCACCCCCTGGGTTCTTCAGACATGTCCCGGAATGCCCAGCAAAAGCTTGGGCCAGCTTGGCCGCATCATGACTGGCTTGCCCTCGGCGATCGCTTTAAGCTCAGTGAATTCTGGCGCAGCAGCAGCAGCAGCAGCAGCAGCAGCAGC